>VZRH01003727.1:1622922-1670762 GCA_013397555.1 Urocynchramus pylzowi | reverse complement strand
CAGTTCAGGCCCAGGAGGTGCATGGCTGCGGACACAGGGGACACACACAGCGGTCAGCGCGGCTGCGGACACCCGAGCGCCTCCCGGGATCGCCCCGGAGCCACTCGGCTCGCAGGGATGGGGATGTGCTAAAAGAACCGGCAGCAGCGGTAAAAAACCACCCCGCCATCCCCCCTTCCCCTCCCAATGCCGAATAAACAAAAGCGATCCCTGGTGACTCAGACGCATCTGTGTGGCACTGAAATACAAAAGGCAAAATGCTCGCAGCTCTGGGCAGAGCCGGCCGCTTTCCCGACTCGCACAGTGCGGGGGACACGTCTCGGAAAACAAAGCACTTGCTGCAAGTACCAGCTCCGAGTTTAAATTATAGGTGGTAATTTATATGTTGATTATAAAATTGGCTTTAGCCCTGTGTAAAGTAGTGACTTGGTAATGCAATTATTCTGTGTTTAGTACAACTTATTTAAATCAATACATTAGGATAATAGAATCACAGAATGGTTTGGGCTGAAAGTAACCTGAAAGACGATCCAGCTCCAATACCCTGCCACGGGCGGGGACACCTTCCACTCGACCAGGCTGCTCCAAGCCCTGTCCAACCTCACCTGGAGCACTTCCAAGGCTGGGGCATCCCCAGTTCATCTGTGCCAGGGCCTCACCACTCTCACAGGCATGAATTTCTTCCCAACACCCAACCTACCCCTACTGTCTTTTAGTGGGAAGCTATAATAGAGCCTCTGTCTTCATTTTGTAGGTTGAGCTTCCCTGACCAACCCAGGGCTTTTCCAATCCTTTCACCTCCCAGTTTTTTGACCCCACTGCCCCAAGCCACGCGCAGCCCCAGGCAGGGCAGGCCTGCTGCTCAAAGCCACGGGCTCTCCATCCATCCCTGTGCCAGAGACAGGTCCGTGTGGCCACGGCAGAGGCTGTGCAGCTGCACCTGCAACACGAGCTGAGCACTGGGAGCAAGGCCAAGCACGCCCTGCACAAGTGCCTGAGTTATAGGCACTGTGGCAGGGCTAATTGAATAAGTCCTGTGCATAATGCATGAGACTTGACAGGTCTGAATCATTCAGCCAGTGGATTTATGTGCATCTTCACCTTGTATAAACACAGCTACCTGCATACTCTCATCACATTATCCCCATGGCACTCTCAATACAGTAGAGCAGTGTGAGGGATAAAGCCCACCAGGCTGCTGCTTTCCTTTTCTTTGCATCTTTCTGCTTACACAGGATGTATGTAAACCTACATACCACAGAGAACAGCGTTTCCAGTTATGTCAAAAGGTGTTTGAGAGGATTCACTGTCAATTTGCGGGCAGGAAAAAAATATTATTATGGGCACCCTTAGAATTGTTCTCTTCTGCAGTGTCAGATCCACACGAGATTATCAGATATTTTGCATCCAATTCAAAGTGATTATAGTGGTCACAAACGGCCCAGCAGCGGCCACACACTAAGTGTTCAAAGAGTAAATGTTAGGGATAGGAGAGGCAAAACACTTCTCACAGAAACTGCCATTTGCAGTGCTGGAGCCACCACTCAGGTTACCTCAGAATGCAGGGAATCCATTTAGATGTGAGTGATTCATATGTGCATTCCTAAGCCCCAAGAAAACAAAAAGCACCCCCTACCACCCCCAGAATCCATCTATCCCAACCCCTGGAAATCTCTCAGCACACAATCTATGCAGAGTTTAACCTCTGTATTTTTGACAAAAGCAGCAGGGGAGCAAGACATCTTTCTTAGGAAAAATCTTCCCCTGGACATCCTGTGGCTAATGTCTAAGCAGATGTCTAAGAATAGTAACTAAAATCAGGAGACATTTTCTGTGAAGAGGTCAGCTGCCAGATTTCATATTCATGCTGAATTTGCAAGTTTTGTTTCTTATGTCGAAATACCTCACAAAAACAAACAAAAAATACCTTAAAGTCTCTGGTATGTTAAATACCAGACATGAACCTGAAAAGGATGTTTTGCAAAGAAACTACTCAAAATTTATCTCTACAGAATGTTTAAGAATCCTTGGAAAATAGACAAGAAATTTATGTGGGATTAAATGATTTATGCAATTACAATTTATTTGTCTTGCCAAAACAAACATTTTAAAATGCTTTTTCAGTCTAATCTCAAGCAACCAATTTTTATTTTTTTCTTTAAGTATGGCAAATGAAACAGAAAAATCATTCACAAGGCTCAAACCCCACCAAACTGCATCTCATCCACACTGCCCCACTGAGCAGACACAGCTGTGCTGGGGCTGGGACAGCAGAGGAGCAGCTCAGGATGTGTTTGTGCTGTCAACAACTCCCACTCCCTGCACAGGCACCAGATTCAGCTGGACCAGCCCTGAAAGCCAAGAGTGCGTAAAGATTAAGTGAATTTCAAAGCCCCACAATACAAACAATTCATAGAGGAGAATCAGACTTTTGTGTTTTATACACTCAGGGTGTCTATTCAAAGTTGCCTTTTTTTTTTTTTTTTTTTTTTTTGTGAGCGTAACCATAAATGTAGGTCACTTGCAGAGATGAAAGTCTGCTGCTTCAAGTGTGAACCAGTCCTCAAAACAGGGAGATAAAAAAATCATAACTAATAGTCTGTCCAAGAAAATTATAGTTGCTACCTTATAATTACCAGGTAAATTCAGACAGGGAATTATAAAGGATCTTATTAACATGGTATTAAAAAATACCTGTGATCCATCTGCTTCCAAGCATACCATGGTTTCATTAATAACTGTGTTTTAATCACGGGTGCACGTTAGGTAGGAGCAATTAGAGCTCCTTCCTAACGGGGCAGGGAATTGTACCTCTGCTCCATCCTCGTGGAGACTGAGAATCTCCTGCACAGCTCACACACCCATGAGGTGATCTACAAACTTCCACTAAGACAGCTGCAGTCAAACACGAGGAACGTTCCCCTTCCAGCAGGAACGAGTGGAGAAAAGTGTGTCACGGGGGCCTGGGGGAAAGCTCTGTGTCTGCACTGCACTGAGCAGAGAGCAGAGCTGAGCAGGGGGAACAAGGAGAAACCTTCTCTCTGCTGCTTCACAACGCTGTGAGATGGCAAATTTATATGATTAACCTTTCGTTCTGTTAATCAAACAAAATGCCTCCAGCAAAGGAATAAGTAGAAGCCCGTTTAATTAGAAATGTGGGGATCCACGCAGAAGTTGAGTGCATGTGTCTCAGAGGAGAAATTTGGGCTAGTCAATTTGTGCCTGTTTGCTATTTTTCTGCTTTTCTTTTCTTATTTGAAACTGACTTTGCTTTTTTTTTTCCTCCCATAACAATTTGTGTATCCACAAATTATATTTTGCAGAGTACTTACAGGTATTATTTTTGTGTGTTTTTGCTTTTCTCCCCCTCAACATTTAAGCATATTTTCAAAGTTCTTCTCTCTGATACTTGATTTTCAAACACTAAGCTTGTCAGAATTTATAGGGTTCATTTAACACTAACATCTAGTAATTCAGAATAGTGTATTTATATTCTCTAAGCCATGAGAATTCAGGAACAATAAATTTTGAAGAAAAACCTTTGAGGTTTAAATAAATAAAAAAAAATCAACCTCTCACTCCCACTCTAGCACCATTCACATACAGAGACCAAAAGCACCTGGAAGCTAAACCTGCATGCCCAGCAAGAACAAAAGCAGAGACCTGGCTCATCACTCCAGGTGGCAGAGCTGCCAAGAATCAGTCTAAGATTTACATAACATAGAGGTTGCTAGAGTGAATCATATATTATTTTAAGAAGTCCCAAAAGGTACACAAATCCACAGGAAATTGATAAAACTTACATGCAAATTATCTTGAAATTCTCTAAACTCAGTAGTGTCCTCACATTCCTCTTTCAATGGTCTTCTTTCATTTTGGCCATGAACCCACTGCCCACTCAAGTCAGAGTTTTGTCTAAAGGACAATGGTTCCCAAGCTCAGGAAGCTCTCTGTCTTGTCTTTGTGCTCTTGTCACTCTTGACCTTGCACTTCTGAAAGGAGAGAGCTCTGGTGTCTTTGGGAGCTGGAGATCTCCCTGTAGTACAGCTCAGTGTCTGCCAATAGGCAGAGCACAATGAGGATTTTCACTTTTCCCTTTACTTGGTGATATTCTTTCTTAAGGGGGGAAATATGCAGACTAATGAGCCATCATTTCCCCCATTCCTGCTGCATCCTCCCAGTTAGGGTCTGTAAAATACACACTGCTTCCTTGTTGGAAAATTCAGTATTCCCTAAGCAACTCAAAAAGATGGGAAGTTTATACAATTGAACAGAATTAAGAATGTTTCCACAGTTTAGTTTACAACTAGTCACGCTCATTAACCCCTGAATTATCGTCATCCACAATGAACCCATCAAATATGGCTTTGACAGGATATATCCAGTGCTTGTCTGGAGCAGGACAACCTCTTTTCATATGAACAAGAGATCACTCCATTATATTACAAACAACATGAACAAACATACCCTCAAAGCACATTTTCTGTTTGAAGGCCATTGTGTTATAGGAGCAGAAATGTTCAAAGTTTCCTTTCCATCCACTCATGAGGTGAATGATGATGCAACTCTTCTTATTTATTATGTAGTTTTCAGCAACATAGAATTAATTTCCAAGCCAGGTCTAATGAATCACAGACATGATGAAACAAAAGGTACCTAATAAATCTTAGCATAATGTTAATTTCATAGCATCTATATTCAAAGACCTATTTGCACATCTATTTTTTATTTCATATGGTCTGAACATTGTTTTAATGCACTACAATGTTTGTATGAAACAAAGGATATCTAGTATTTTGCACCTCTGGGTGCATATAGATGGGTACCCAAACAACCTGAAAAGAATATATGTATTCCCCAAAAAATTAGAAAAAATATTTAAACATTATTGCATGATTACTTGTATTAAATCTTACTAAGCTGAGACTCATGGTCCTTTATTAGTTACTACTTCTTGATCCTGCAGCAGAACTTGAGGAATACCAGAAATTGATCTTACTGATTTCAATTATTATTCACAAAATAACAGTTACTTAAAAGATTAGAAACATAGTAATTTAAAGTTTTATTATTCCTCTGGAGAAAGAGGTTCAAGTTCAACCCAAGTCACAAGTGAAACGAGTGCATTAGGCCTATTCCCCAGTGATTACTTGCCCCCATTACAGAATGAATGCACAATCCATCACAGCTGACAACCTCTCCTCAAGAGATGCCCGAGACAGGAACAGCAGGGGGCTGAAAGTCAGGAAAGAGCCATGGGGGAACTGCGTGGGAAAAACTTTCACAGTGCTGCCAGCTCTCCTCTGGATTCTGACCAGCGCTTTCAGGGCTCTGCTGACCAGCGTGGATTCCTGGTTGCTGTGACAAGGGAAGTAAGAAACCTTTCCCAGCTCCTCTTATATCTGAAGAGATTGAAAGACAATTCACAAACACACAAATGATCAGAATTTGCTGAACTAAATCTCAGTTGAGATCCATACTTTGCTAATGTCCTTACAACAAGCAGGCACTGAACAGAGGACAGGGGGCCTCTGTCGGATGGGCAGCGCTGCATGTGTTCCTTTTTGTACAAGGTTTGTCTCCACTGGGGACAATCTGTAGAAGTCCTCTCCCACAAAAACTGGACTTGGCAGCACATATGCCAGACAAGGATTTCAATAAATCACAGATGATTTAAAGAGGCTGGCACCACCTTCTGCTTAATAGTTATGTTGGCCAGCCTGCAGCCACGTTTGCAGCAGAAGCAGTACAAGCACAAGTCAGGATGAAGCTGGGATGGGACAGGGGTCCTTGACAAGGGCTAAGGAAGGTGTGTCAAAGAAAGCTCACAATTATATTCATGCCCTTTCATATTCTGCTATTGGCAGAAAGGGACAATGTTTCCAGGAGCTCTAACCTGCAATCCACCCGTTAAACATATATTAAAGTACTTGAAATATCATTATCAAAGAACATGAGTCTTGCTACTTAAAAGGAGCAGTCTTAAAATAAACAACTTGAGCAAGTAGCACCTTTCCTTGCGAGAGGAACAATGACGTCTCTCCTAAAATTCAGAAGTGTCAGAACTTTCTATTCTTCCTTGAATACCTCATGTGACTGTGACAAGGATGCCAGAGTTCTCCTGAGGGTATCCAAGAGATGTCACAAAAATTGATCACATTCCCACGCCTTTTTCTAAAACAAAACAAAAGCCACATGGCTTGCTGGGTGGACATCTGCCACTTTTGATATATTATCTAAAGGAAGGCCTAAAGTACTACTTTAAAATGTCCAAACCTATCATAGCTATGATAGAATTCCAAATGGAAACCAGGCCATGCAGGGAAGGGGGCACAGTCTGCTGCTGATAATGCATTATTCAAGAAGAGGCCTGACTGAGAACTGCACAAGGACATAAAATAACTGAGCAACTGGGCCAGAAATTGGCAGACAAAGTTCAAACCCATAAAATAAAGTATGCTGGAGAGGAGTAATTTTAACTCCACATGCAAAATAATGACTTCTGAGCTGACTAATATCAAGCAAAAGGAAAATTTTGGACTAGATGATAATCTCAAGTAAGTCAAACATTGAATCATTACTGGAAGGGTAAACAAAGCAAGGAATATTGCTATGCTACCAGCCCTCCTCTCAGAAAAGACCTAGCATGACCAGAGGTTGGAGAATGAGTAGGGCAAAGTACATACATGATTCGTCCTTCTTACAAGATAACCATTTTTGGGTGCTGGACACAAAGGAATGGATAACTTGACCCAACACAGCTGCTGCTACACATACACAGCACTCTGGAGTGTATCCACCAGTCCCAGTGTTTCTGGAAGTGTTTGATCCAAGCTGATGCAGGCTGGCCCTGCCTATCCACCAGGCCTGGCAATCTAGGGAATGTTTACTATGACTCGTCACAGGCAAACCCTGGGATTTTTATGCTATAAAGCATTTCCTAGAAGCAGCATGATTTTAGGCAGAGAATGCAGTACATAAATGGCAATTGCTGATATGCCACAAATTTTGTGCAGGTGTCACAACCCAGTGTAGCTGTTCATCAGTACAATAGTAAATACTCTAATTAAACACAGCAGAGTCAGTTATAATTATGAGAGATGCATTTTCAAAATATTTCGTTGGAGATCTCAGGGCCACAGCAGATAAGGATTTAACTTTTACAGGGTTGACAGCAGAGATCAAAGATCAGCTAAAAAAATGCATCATTCTCTGGACTACCAGTACTTAGGGTATTTATGAACCTGTGTTTTAATATTAATAACTTAGAATCCTACAGAGCTCATATAAAACATTTGGATTTATTCTTGATTACATTGCTTCTTCTACTTGTGACCACTCAATTGTTTGTAGGAAAGGTTAAAGTAGCATTTCAAAAATAGATGATTTGATGTAAATGTAATACTTATTTTGTGGAATATATGCAAAAAATCCTGCTTATTGACTGTGACCACTGAAACTCAACAACAAATAGATGGCTTACTTTCAAGGTCATTCATTCTCAGCAATTCATCTTAATCATCAGTATGCTATTTGCTATGCACTGTGTTTTTGTAATAAATCTAAATTAAAAGTTCATTTGGGAACTCCATATAAAGCATTATCAAAATCTAAAACTTCAAGAATTTACAGATACCACTATTTTCATTAAAACAATAGGCTTCTCTGTTACACCTAGAGAGCACAACAAAGAACCATTTTGCTGAGTTATTTATCCTGCCCATAACATTGAACAAGACCTCTCACTTCTCAGAGTCACTCTTTGCAGTTTACAATGCTGAAAATGGAAAATTCCATTAACTATAATGGCACTGCTGTGTATTTTTATATCTTTTTGCATTTTTTTTCCCCACTTCTCTATCAATTGAATTAAGCTCATACTGTTACCCACGTACAAGCTTCTATATGTTACCCAGGTTTTTACTCTTGTTAATTGTACCTGATATCTGAAATAGTTTTGTACTTAAAAAAACAACAACAACAGCAACATTTTGTAACTTTTTAAACAGAAAGTGTATTTTCTGGCTTCAGGAGGAAAGCTGTGAGGACTGCTTATAAAAAATCAGTGTAAGGGATCTCAGGCTGCCATTCCAAATGGCCTCCTCACTGCTGCAGAGAGAATCCATCTCTGGGCTTCTCTCACCCAGAGCATTCCTATAAACACAGACATGGGGAACGTGAATTCCACCATCTAAATTTCTGGGACATGAACCAAGGGAAGGGAGGCAGACCCTCAGCTTTGGGCAGTTCTTGCTGTGGCAGAGGGATTTGCTTGGTGTCAGCCGTGCTCCTTCTGCTCACCAGGGAAACACAGGAACCATTGGAAAACACAAGGGAAAGCAGAGCTGACTTCACACTATCTTAAACATAAGAAAGAAATCCTTAGGCATAATTTCACCCTCAGCATGTAAACTCTTTTAGACAATAAACTATTTAGAACAAGATGTTTGCTTTAAAGCATCCAGCCCAAGAAATGTTTTATGGAAATACCAGAAAGGATCTGTGAGTGAGTGTATTGTTGTCAGCAGCAGGAAAACTTCTGCTAGGAATTAATTGCTTTCTTTTGAATAAATGTTATTAAAGATTGAAAAGGAGATGGAGGAATGGCTATAAGATGCTTCACTGTCACTGTGTTCACACAGAAGAAATAGGGGGACCCAAAAAAAGTTTGAGGTTTTTTTTTCAAATTGATCACCCCCCTCCAAGCTGACTGATTTATTTCCCTGTGCACGTCAATAAACTGAATGGAATGGATTTTCAAAGCACAGCATGAAAGATATACCCACAAATCCCATTAGGAGTAATGTGATTTGTGTGCTTATCTGCCATGCAATGCTTTGAAAGTTCATTCCTCTATTTCTGTCTCCAGTTTTTCTACTTCCAAAAATAGTTGAAAAGCTTACACACACTTGCAGCTCCTTTGGGGGTAGGGAGAAGTGGAGGATGTGAAGAGCAGGTGCCCAATTCCCAGGATAAAGCCAGGCAGTCAGAGTTCCAGCCCAGGAACACGAGCTGTACCTTGGGTGGGTGTTTGTTCCCCAGTCCCCACCGAGATGGGATAGAAAGGATCCCTGGCTCAGGCCTCGACTTTGCTCCTCTCAGTCCTCTTTACTGAAATGTTTTGATTTTGTGCCACTTTGAGCAATCTTTTTGTCACGAGAAGGGTAACAGCATTGCGTGCTGCCTTCAGAATCTGGAATCTCATGACAAAGACCTTAAAAGAGAAGCAGAATACAGTGCACTGCTCATTTATTCTCATGACAGGCTTTAGATTGTACAGAGTGTAGAGAACTGGCACACGATTAATCAGTTCCTGAGACTGTGTAACGTGAACTCACTTCTTATGGCAATTTCAAGAGTCAAGGCTGCAATCTTTTTGGTCTTGCATCTGAACTAGATGACTGTAACTAATAAGAAAAGTGTATCTATTTTTATTTACCCAATACAGCATCTTTCAGACTGGAGAATCCCAGATCACATTATACAACATCCACTTCACCAGCCTTGCCAAAACACTGCCACTTTTGAAACAGGCTTAGAAGAGCAGAAAGGGATGCTCTTAACTCAATTTTGCTCTATTTTTGAGCAATTGTGAGCATTCAGTGTTAATACAAAGCAAATTGAATCCAATTTTAATTTCACACCTAAAAGACACCATTATCATGAACAAAGTACCCAGCTTGTCTTTATTCTGTTTCCAAGAGGAGGAAGAACCTAGATGAGACTTGAAACTGGTGTTTCAAGGAATGTAGGCACAAATACTCTTGAAAATCACTGAGGCCTGAACTTACAAGAATTAAAATAACTGCTTTACTTTTAATACTGATCATAAACCTAAGGGATATCACGTCAAACATTTATTCAACTACGTTCATCTTCTGAAGCTGCAACTGCCCTAATTTCTACAAACATGTTGAACAAGATTTTAATAATCTCACTGTTCCAAAGCATTCAGACCTTGACTCAACCTCTGTTAGCCACACTGCTAAGAAAATAGTTTTTTGTTTTATTACTCCTTCGCATACACTGAATGAAGTGAAACTGCATTACTGAGTGGCCAAATTTCTGTCCACAGTACAAAAAAAGTGTAATTTCTAATCATAAAGTATATTCTTCCCTTAATAGAAATGATACAGAGTGGCTTAATTTGATCACCTGATAAAATCACAATTTAAAACACTGCGTGAATGATAACGTTTAAGGTTTTACTCTCTACGCAAAGTAATTATTGGAGTTAAAAGTTCATTACAAAGAGGAAATAAATCCAAAGATGAAAAGCAAATATGATTTCTTCTCCCAACGTCTCTAATTCATTTTCAACACTATAAGCTGTTTATATTTCTTTCACAATGTGCTTCAAAAGGTGTATATATAAACCTAGCCTAAATCATATCTTGATACTGACATGAAGGTACAGATTATATTTAGCATCTAAGCAGATTGAGACTTTCTATAAGCCTTGAAAGGCTGACATTATTAATGTATTGTGATTTAGATGTCCTACGGAGCCAGAAGAGAAACCTATGAAAATGAAATGTACAAATTTGATAAGTATCTTACACAGTCAATCAGTTGCAGCCTTGTAACTCATATTCTTTTGTGTGGGTTGTTTTTTTAGTGGCAATTTTGAAAGAAATAAGCAATTATAAAATTGGACTTTAGTTCCATTTTTGAGAATTCTTTTTTCCATTGTCCTTACATGATTCCTGTTAATCATTTCCTATAATGGGTTTACTATAACTGTTTAGAGTCTTTTACCTGTCTTATTCTAAAGTTTGCTCTTGTTACCTTTAAAGGAAAAAAAGGTTTTGGAGTGAAATTTTATAGCTTTCAGAGACTAAAAGCAGGCCCTCTTGGATCTGTGCCTTCTCCTCTAGAATCACAGAGCTGGTAAGGGAATACAAGCTGCAAGTGAGGACAGGATTTCTGTGTGATCACACCAATATGGAAGCACACGAGAAATCAGTGAAGGGTTTCATGGTGCCAGGATTATAATTTCAGATCACTGCCTTATTTTGAAGTGCCAGAGCTGCAAGTTTTCAGGCTGCAGCAATAGGCATTTCACAAGGAATTCCTCTGTGTGTGTGTGCTCATATATGATTATGAGTTGCATCACCAAAACATCTGTTACACAATTTCATCAGCCAATACAGGAACAAGAGCTTGCCTGTGCTTTGAGGTTCCCAAGAGACACCATGACAGGACACCAGTCTAAGTCCACACCAAGCACTGTGCACCATTAATAATGGAAAACATTTTTATTTAATTTGGACACCTACATCCTGATTAATCTAAGGAACATCAAATATACAATTAAATATTAATATTTGTATTAATTTTCTTGATCTCTTATGTCTCAAATTGCCTTTTAGAAATGGAGTTTTAAGGCTGGCTTAATTTGATCTTCTTGCTATACCAAAACTAATCACTGCAGAGATTGCAGAAATCACTGCTACAGATGGAGTTGCCGTCCACAACAGAAAAATGATGCCAGTTTAATGTACAGAGCATCTGATACCTGATCACTTTAGTGATGCTTTCTGTCTTGCATACAAAATGCTGCAGGAGCCTCTGCACTGACTGAGGTCAGCAATGCAGAATGCTCCTCATCAGCCCATTTAGGGCTGGTTAAAATCAAGGCCCATTGTAACCAAAGTGAAAACTGTCACTGACTTCAGGGGGGAGAGCTTCACTTCAGAACTCCTCTATTTTTAAAGCATTTGAGACTGTGAGTATCATAACAGTGCCTGAAAAACCAGTGTTTTCTACAGGCAACAGCAAGGCAACCCATCAGAAACTCAAGGGTTTCAACTGCAGGGTGAATTGGCCGTGAGCTGTAATGCATTAGCATATGCATCACTGTATACAACTAATTAAAGCATCATGGAATAAAATACAAGCTAGATTACACACCCTCAGAAACCTTTGCCTTCAATTACATGCACTCTGTAAGACATAACTGAGTTATGTTAAATGATTAATACAATCATAATATATGTAACAACTTTACTTAGTAACACCAATAAAATAACCAGGAATTATCCTTCAAAGAGAAGATAACTCACACTACAAGGGGCAAAAAATAATATATACATGGTAGCTAGAATTACACACTGGTACTTCATTGCTAATACTCAAGTTCTACTTCTTCATGTCTGTTACACCCAGTTGGCTGGCAATCAAACCAGGATTATATCTCTCTTCTTCTTTGATTGATGAAACAGTAAATACTATATTTTAAAGAAACCCCAAAACCTGGATTATATTGAAAATATATCTAGCATTTCAGCTTCACTTTTCACTATGGAATTTATTTTCCTTTTTTTTTTTTTCCTTTTCAAGAATTTGCTTCAGCTTGAAAGCAGGTATCAAAGCAGCTCCTCAGCATCTTAAAAGAAAAATGATTAGGAACTCCTCAGTGCCAATGTATCTGACAAGTTTCTGCAATGTATTACTATGAACACTAAAAACACAAAAAGTACCACAGCTGAGATTTTTTTTTCTCATCCATCCTGATTTGAAAAAGATGCATTTGTTTTTATGGTCGAATAGAGAAAATCAGCTTCTGCCTGCTGGAAGTGGCTGTCTGTACTAAATAGTGAAGAATAAAATACACACAACCTCTATTTTGCTAGGATAAAAACAAAAATGAAAATGAAGATACTTTCATATAATATTTCATATTCATAAATCTTTAAAAATCTCACCTTATAGGACAGATTTAAAAACACACAACTCAAAACCAACCCTGAGGTAACTTCTACACCAATTTTTCCATTTAAATGTATTTTAAAAAACTTAAAAGTTTTTGAAAGCACTGAAAGCATTCTTTCAAAAATAACAATGGCATTATAGAACTGGCATGTAAATGGAACTCAGGATTGCTATCAGTTAATAAAATTATTTCAGAAATCTGTTCATATCCCATGGCTTTGCAGAGTTTACATGAACTCCACCACTCATTTTGCTCTTGGGAACTATTTTAACATTTGCATTCAGGTCCTCACAGGTAAGTTTTGAGCCGAGATGCAGAATTACCAAATCCTCATGCCTATCCTTTATGGTGGAATTTTACACAAAGTCAGCTCTTTTCTCCTGGAGGCCCCATGGCCTCTGGGACACTGCACTGTTCACAGTGGGCTGCAGAAACCCCACGGAGAAGCTGGAAAAGCTGCTGTCCCTCTGTGCTGGCTGGAAGGCAGCAGTGCCCAGGGATGGAGCTGGAAGGATCAGACACTGCTCGAACAATGGCACCGACTGCACAGTGCCAGGGAGCTCTGAACACTCTGGGCTGCTGGATGGTTCAGAGCCAGACCTCTGAAGTTCTTTGAACCTTTGCTGAGCCAATTTCACATCTGAAATATTGTCAGAAGTTATCTTCTCCATTTTAGCAAGCTAGACACAACACACTCCCCAGCTCCTGGCAGGGAACAATGGAGGGACGGAGCGTGCAGTGGCTAAGCACTCTCATTGACAAAACCAGGGGATGCTGCAGTAATTGTCCTGAGAGGCTAGAAAGGAAACAAGCCTCTGTGCTGACAGCTTAGCTCAGCGTGAACTCTCATTTTTCACATGGAGCTAATTAAAAACTGAAATTAGTTAAATATGGAAATGACACTTGCAAGCACTTTAGCTGAATCCTGGCGAAATCCCTCTAGAGTGCTGAGACACTACCTGCTGCTTCAAAACTCCCCAACTGAATTTCACAGTTAAAAGGCTGAGCAAAGGGAAAGTTATTACAGAGATTTCCAATTCAAAATGTGTCTGTAAAATCCTAAATTAAATTTCATGGTAGCCCTTTCAATAACGAGGGACATACTGTGCAGTCCAACGATCTGGTGCTCCAATAACGTCCCTGCGTGTATTCTCTGATTGTCTCACCTTTAGGCCCTGTGCTGGTTGTGCCAGCACTGTGATGCTCACAAGGATACCAGCATTACAATGCTACAAAGATAAGCCATGAACTGCTACTGAAGGAGTCATTTGGAAAGCGTGGATGCACAGCACACAAAGGAATTACTTTTACTGTCTAACAGCAGAAATCTGAGAAAATCAGAACCCACCGACCAAAATGTTTTATGCCTGTGATTTTAATTTATGTGATGAATACATATGCAGAGAAGAGTCTACACTGCAATAAATTACATGGCCTATATATCTATATCTCCATACTTTGCAGGCAGTGTAATAATAAAAAGCACTTCTGCATATTTAAATGGGCATAAAGAACCAAGGGACTGGATATGCATAAAAGGTATGATGACTGACATTAGCTTTTTGACTAAAGCACCATGTGAATTCCATTTTAGTGCATGTGACTTGCCTACTGTGCATAAAAGCAAGGGTATCTGCCCAAGGGCAAATATGATTTCTGAATGCAATTTAACGAAACCCGCCCACAGAACAGCTCATTTTGGAGCCAGACCAAGGCATTCAGGATAGCCAGTCACTTTCAAAACAACTGGAGCTTTTTGGGTTTATTCTTTTTCCTACATTCCATCCCTTTACCCTTGAGGCAGTCCCCTCCCCCTGGCCTGCTGCCACTATTGCACCAACAAATTTCTGTCTAGGAAAGCCAGCAAAAGATGCCACGTAGCATGAAATCCACTGTTACTCGCTCCCAAGTCTTCTGGCAGGGGGCATTGCTGTTCCCAGCCTGCCAAAACCTCTTCTCTGGCAGCTATCTGTATAATCTGTACATCACACCCAGGCTTTGCTAGTCCAGGGCCCTGAAACATCTCAGCTAACCCAGCTGGAGGGGATATGCTGCAGCTGCACCATCAGACCCTCTTATTTTATTGAATTTCGAATATGCAGTTTCAAAGCAATTCAAGTGAATTTGCCCAAGGCCTCAGATCACTAAAACTACTGATACCACCTGCAGCAGGCTTCCTACATTTGAAGCATTTAAAAACAGGTGACAGGATAGGAGCTTTCAGTGTAAGGACTGACTCTGATGAAAAGCCTGCTAAACAAACTTGGTTATGCCCCATTTTGGCAAGGAAGGAACTGTATGGCTTCCAGCCCAATTCTCACAATAGCATTGGGAATAATGGGAAGCTCAATTTAAAATTATTTTTAAAATCATGTATATTTTTTCAGGTTAAAATCAAGCATTTATTTGATCACTGAGTTTCATTTATTTTGAAGCATCTATATGATTGGAGATAAAAAGCAGACTGATGAACATGAACTCATTAATAAGAGGGTGTATTAGGAAACCCAGAAACAAACATCTAGAAGGTTGAAGCCTCTTAATGCCACCCAATTATTCTTCCAGCAAGCAGAGGGAAAAGAGCAAATTCCCCATCCAGCAGTTTTCCACAGCCACGGGCCCTCTAAATATGCCTGATGGACAGGTACAAGCTGAAAAACTACTGGGACAAATGCCTGGCTGGGTATGGAACCAGGAGCCAGAGCCTCAGGCAGAGGAAGCAGAGCCTGACAGCCAAAGCCTTCTTGTTCACAGTGGGCTGCAGAAAGCAGCAAGAACTCTGAAAGAAAGAAGCAAGAACTCTGTGGAGGTGGTTGTGGTCCTTCTGTCCTTTCCTTGTCCTGTGTCTGTAGGGACAGCCCTGCCAGGAGCAATGACAGAGCAGATAACCAGTGCCTACTTCTCCTGCCCGTGGGTTTTAACAGCACCCATGTTGTTTGTACAAGGAACTACCCTACTTGGAGATCAGTATTCTTAAAGAGATAAATTATTTTTGTCATCTTCTCCTCCTTCTGTTGTCCTGCCTGAGTACATTCACAGGAACATACAGCTTGGTGAGGGAGCTGGAGATGGAAAAGGGGAATGTGGGGAAGGGCACTGTCAGATACAGCCAGGCAGCTTACTCTGAATAGTAATCATAAGGCAATGATTTGTGCCTTTAAAAAGATCCCTAAAGAATAAACTGTAAAGAACTGGCTGGAAAGAACAACATATATTCCAATCAACTTGTGATTGTACTTCAGATGAGCAGGGAACAGTCCCTCTCCCGAGGCAGCACGTGATCCACATCTGGGTAAGCACCACTGGGATGAGACCCAAGGAACACAAGGGGACATCCACACATGCAGCTGCTTTTGCCACTAATGCTTCTGGGAAAATATTGACTCAAGAAGAAAATGAATAGTGGCTTAAAGGTGAGAAATTAAAACTGAGGATTTTTACCTTCAGGCCCTTAAAGGTATGTAATCATTCTCTCATTCTTTCCCCTCCTCTTGCATTCAGAAATTTCCAATAAAGTTTAAAAACTTGAATCAAGGAGAAAATCTAAGCCTTCAGCCTCCCTTCAGGGAGAAAGAAGACAAGAGGGAGCAAAGGGGACTGACAGGCAGAGATACATCATTTATTCTTTCCAAGGCAGCACAGTGGTGTGAGCCAGGGAATTCTGTGCACAAGCACACGTGCTCCAGCCATCTCTGCCCTTGTAGGGACTATTTCAGTGCTTGGAAGATGTAGCATCCACAAACCCAGCAATGTCATCCTCGTGACATAAACCAGTCTCCATATGCAGAAAGCAGTGGAGTGAAGGTTATTCCCAGAGCTGTGGCAAATAAAGGGCCACTGATTCCAGAATACTGGCAAGCCAGGTACCCCCACAGAGTTTCCAAGCTGGTTCTTCGAGCCACAGGCGAGATCAAGACTCCTAAGATCATTCAGCCTCTCTCTGAACTGCTTTCCTGTACTGATTTTCTCTGTAAACAGAGGCTAAAATCAGCAAAAGAGCCTCTTTCTCAAATACAGGGTCCTCACTAGGAGCAAAACAGGTTTTGCCCAATAAAGGGATTTTGAAATTCCAGACAGTCCAAGTCATTGCATGAATTCTTTGAATTGCAAAACTTTAGTCAAGGTCATTTGCAAATGCAAACCTTGAGTTCAATTATGTTTTAGCAGAAGATGACACAATTACAATAAAAATCCCCCTATTTTTATAACTCAACAGCTTTTCCCCTTGGTTATCAATTTTTAAATACCGGGCAAGGATAAAAAGTGTGCTTTTGAGAAAATTCTGAACACATAAATGTTTCAGGTCTGTTCTACTGCACAGAACAAGAAAATGCTTCCTTTAATAGTGTGATTTGATGTAATTTGCCTTATGATTTTTCTTAAGGTACAGCAAATGCTGAACTGAAAATGGCACATATTTCATTTCAAGAAACAGAGCCAAATTCATCCCTGCATCTTTTTCATGCCCCATTGGTTTAAGTCAATTATTTTCAATGTAGCTATATCAGTGTGGAAGAGGAATAATACAATCATGAATCAAGTCCATACTATTTTTCATGACAATTCCACTTGAGCATAGCCTCAGATATAACCTAGTGAACCACAGATCACAGTCATATTTTATAAAATTTATTCAACAAAATGTATTAAATAAACTTACCTTTCTGCCTGTATCTTAGCAACTTAGCAACCTTTGCAATATGAGAATGCTGGAAACAAACCTTTTAAGTCCACAAATGCAGACTTGACTTTTAAGAATAGGTGTGCCAGCATTGAGGGCCATAATTGCAAGAATAAATTTTGCTGAATGGTGCTATAACACACATTTTCCTGTATCTGCACCCAGTCCTTATGGGATTCCTTTATTAATGGCAGCATTTTCTAGGCTATTTGCTACATCTGTCATGTAAATTCAGTGGCAAGGATATTAAGGTTTCATTACAGGAGATACCAGAAGAAAAGCATCCCTCAATAGCTGAAGTTTTCCATGGCCACCTGTCACATGATCCATGGTTTCCAGTGATTTCACTGCAGTGAGCTGCAGGAAAGGATGTGCCCTGTGGCACTGCCTCCTCCCTTCCCAGCACCAGCTTCATGCTCTGGGAGCAGCCTTGCCCAGCAGAGTCCTGCACACACACCACGCCTTCAAGAAGCGTGGATGTGGCACTTGGGGACTTGCTTTAGTGGGGACATGGCAGTGCTGGGCTAGGGGTTGGACTCAATGATTTTAGAGACCTTTTCCAACCTTAATGATCCTGTGATTGTATGAGCCCAGAACAGTGCTGCATTGCAGGATGGGGAAAGGAAACTTAAACCCCCATGGAAAAATGTAAAGGGGCTGTAAGAAAACTACAGGAGCTGGTCTGCACCAGCCCTAGCCATGTGTTAGATAGATGGCAATCAATCCTTAATACTGTATGGAAAACTGGTTTACCCTAAAGCAGCCTGCAGTTTTCCCATGTAAAGCCAAGCAGCAGCTCAGCTCTGCCCAGGAAGGCACAGCCACTGCCAGCTGTGGGACACAAGGACAGCAGAGTCACCAGGGCTGTGTCCAGCTGATACAAGACTGAAGAAATCTGGGGTTAACCCCTGCACTTGTAACTCAAGATTACTCCCTTGCTGCTCAGCCCCTGCCTGCCAAGGCACTGGCACAGTGTGGGTTTCTCAGCATTGCCTGAAGCCCTGTCAAAGCTGCCTATTCCCTCAAAAATGGGGAGACACATGGGCCCTGCCACTCCAGAAATGCAACCAAACCCCATAAAATAAACTTGGAAAGCAGTGCAAATGTTCAGTAAATGTAAATATCAGTGCAGCAGATGTGCAAAACATGATTTTAGCAATGGCTTCTGTTAAATGCTCTTGTGTTTGGTTCATCAGAAACACTGACAAATGCTGCAGCCAAAAATCTGAACAGATCTCAGCGGCCCCAGCAGCCTGGCCCAGGTGCACTGGCACACTGGAGACTGAGGTGGCAGAAAGTTACACAACAAAGCATGAAACTCCTGTTTTATTAGAAGAATCATACGAATGTGCCATGAGTATGAAGTTTTCTTGACACAAGCACTGTGAAGGACAGTGGCTGTGGCAGAGATGCAAACCCAGTGTGCAGGGGAGGGCAGGGATAGCTGAATGTGGTCCTGCCCCCAGACCCTGGGATTGCTCAGGCACAGAAACTGGCTCTGCTCCATCACCCTCCTCTGCCAGCTCCCAGCTGCAAGCCACAGCGTGCTGCTTACCTTAGTTTGCCTTAAATTTTCCTGTGGATGGCTGTACTACACCTTTGTGTAGGCTGATGATTTAGTGGTTGCCCGCTGGTATCAGAGGGAGAAGCATTTTTCCCTTCAGCGCTCGCTTTGTAAATCAATCATTAAATTATGTGCTACTTCATTCACATTTTTTGGGACTATATCTGCCATAAGACACCTGCTGTGGTGACAACTGACAAAATTTATGGAACCTGGGGAGAGGATGAGGAAAGAGAAGAAGGAGGAGGACTCTGACTATCTTTGCTCATGCGACCTATTGGCAGAAAGGCTCAGGCAGAGGCACACAAATGCTGTAGATTGAAGCTATTGAATTTTTCAGTAGCACAATTCACTGCATAACTTTGCTGTGGCACCAGAACATGAGCACTTAAAGAGCAATCTTCAAAGCACTAAAATAAGACATACCCAGCTGTGTTTCCATTCATATACATCAACAAGGAAACATGTAATTTTTACACTAATTCCACAGAGAAATAAAATAATAAAAAGCTATCAAAAACCAGAATAAAATCCCACAAACACTAGCAATCAAGAAAATAAATCTGGTTTTATTAATCTGTATCACGGAAACAGAAGTGATTTAAAGCACCTTTGCAATGTCTGTTCAGCTTAATCTGTATCAGGTTTGGAGGAAATCACAAATGTATTGTCAAGATCAAAATATTCATTGTCTTCTCCACAAAAAACTATTAAAATTTTTAAAAGCAATTTGGGAATGTTGACAGAGTTGTCGACATCACACTCAAACAGGTACTGCTAACACTCACATCTCATTATATTTTATCTTTCTTTTTCAAATCCTAATTTTTTTTCCCAGTAGTAACATACAAATTGCTTTCCTTGGAATCAGAATGAAGATTCCTGCAGATTCTTAAATGAGAAAACACGTTATCATCACTAACAGTAGCACAAACACAAAGCACAACCACTCCTACACCTGACAGCACTGAAAGGAGGAGTGTGGAGTATCAGCATTAGAAGATAGATGAGTAAGCCAAAGGTGGGAAAAAGCAGATTACTGTTCAAGCTAAGTAATTTTGAAAGCTTTACTAGGGGGTTGGGATCTGAAAAGAAAACCAGAGAACAGAAATAACACACCATTCTCTGTCCTTGTTCTGTGAAGCTCTTTTCGTCAAGTTGTACGGAAAACAGAATAAAGGTTGCCTTCTTCCCTTCAGATCAGAGCATTAATGTAAAATATTTTATTATTTTTACACCTTCTGCCACATCAGGTTACACTTTAACTATTTTTATTTTTTTAAGTTGACCATTCTGCTAATAAAATACACTGGGCTGCTGGTCCCAGAACCTGATATTTGGTGTTTATTCTCAGAATAGGAATAGCACTGAAAGGTTCCTCAAGTGGTCCAGCTTCACTCCTACTCTGAAGAAATTGCTCCTTTGTACTTATAAAGGATATATCTCAGCTAAAACAATAGTAAAATCTGACTTAACACAGAATGTGGGCCAAGAGTGTCACACCTGATACTCTGGCAGCAACAAGAATTCACTGAAAGCCACAGGCTTTTTTCCCCTCAACAGACCCAGCTCAGAGCTGGGCAGTGCTGATTTCTACCTCCCCTCTGCTCAGTTTACAAAAGGAAGATGATGCAGTAACAGCTGCACTTCCACAAGAAGCAGAATTTCCAGAAAACAGCCTGAAGAGCAACACCTTGCCCCACTGGACAGTAACTTGGGGTCCTGAAATAAAACTGGATAGATAAGGTTGTGCTTGGAGAGCAAGTCCTGCATCCTGAGAGACCAGAGGAAGATTTTAATTGATTTGGTACCACCCAAGGCTACAGCCCTCTCCTTGCACAGTTACCTGGGAAAATCAAACGAGCTGGGAACGAGGGGTCAGGCAGAGCAGGAGAGTGGGGAAAGAACTCTGACACACAGATCCCCAGACTTCTGCTGACCCTCACCTTAAGCTTTAATAGAACAGCAGAACTCAAAAAGCATATAATGGTGCTCTTCAATAAAATAACTACAGAATGTTAACAAGTGAAGGGGTTGAGATGTTAGCCAGAACAAATGATTTTGCCTACTATAAGGGAAAACGTTGCTCCAAATGTGATGTGAACGTGTAGGATTCTTTGGGGAGTGAGCATAGTGCAGCTCACGTTATCATTCCAGCACTTGGTGAAGAAGTCTCTTCATTATCCCCCCCCCACCAGATCTCTCCTCCTGAGCTACCTGGAACAGCCATGAATTCTCTGTCATGCTTTGCTGTCTCAATAGGCACGAACTGTCTATCACACTTTACCACCTTGTGTTGTGATTTCTTTCTGAAATGCAGTGCTTTTCCTTACATTTAGTTCTTATGATACTTTTAAATACCAGAATATAGAGGCTGATACTACTCAAAAGACACTCAAAACCAGCAGACCTAAGATCCATTTTTTACGGTAATGTAAAATATATACATTACTGAAACTCAGTTTAGCCATCTGGAGTGCAGGAATAATAACATTTACTTTCCCCACAGTAAAATGCTTCTAAGCTAAATTAGCAATAACTATTATTCATCTCAGTTCTGCAAAACAGTGAATCATAACCTTAACTTCAAGCATTATTTTTAAAAAAATGACTAAGTGATTTCATTGAGCAGATAATAAAACTTTTGTCTTTCTTTTAAATTCCTCCAACTATCATTATTTACCAGATGCTAATTTAGCCTATTTACAGAAAAATCAAGTTATTTTTTGGCTCCTCTGTGCTAGAATTAATCAGAAGCAGCATGATACCATGTTTAATTTCAATCACAGCAGCTATCGCTTTACAAATAAATAAAACTTACAAAATTTTTTACTGCTCTTAAATCAGATGCTATTTTTTTTCTTAAGGAAAATAAAATTTACAATATTGGCTTCTATACAAACTTTTGTTTAATTATGAGAGCACCACAGAATGTGGGCTTTTGCTCAATAAAATCAAAGGGTATAAATAAAACTGCATTTTCTTAAAAGAAACAGCAATAGCTGGGTCATCAAGATGTCCAGACTGTGAANGGTGGGTACAGGAAGGAGGAAAAAAAAAAGAAATCTATAAATCTTAAGGCAAGTACTATGGAGTGGTACACAGAATTCCATTTGTAGATCTGGGACTCACTTATTTCAGTTTCAGCTGGAAAAGCTGGTTACCAATTTTCCAGCTAGATTTCGTGAGAGGACAGCAGCACTCAGCCCATCTGTTAGTCCTTGCTGGGACAGCAGTGCTGTTTGTTTTCCTAGCCTGGCATCCCAGCCCGCACTGTGGATTGATGGTGCCAGGGAGACACCGGGAAGTGGCGCCGGCTCCGCCGCCAAGGGCAGGCAGGGCACATCCAGAGGATCCTGCACTGAGGGATGAGCAAGTGAAAAATCTGCTCTGCCTCCTGCCTTCCCCCACCCCTGGCTCGCGGGAGGCTGATCTGACCTTCAGCCAGGGAACAGAGAACTTGTCTTCAAAGCGTCAGAGGTGTCCAAGAATACTTTCAGCTTGAATTTTTCTGATTTTATACCCATTCTGTCAAGGTGAGAGTTAGGGGGACAAACTGCTTTTGTCCTAAATATCTTGTGCTTAAAGACCTTCCCTGGTGCCCTCTTTCACACCAGCCTGCACAGGGAAGGGTGGTTTTGTGCTGACCCAGCTGATCTGCACATCTGTTGGGAGAGTCTGGATTTAGTGTTCAGTGACCCCAAGCCACACTAAAACTTACCCAAAGCACCGCAGCAAGCCTGCAGTAACAGAGGGTCTGAGGAACACTCCTCCTCATAAAACAGTACAATTTTATTATTCATTACAAGTATTGGTGGCAATATGTACTAGATTCCTCCAAAATAACGAATGCTTCAAGATACTGTAAATTTCGCAGAAGAAAATAAAACTATTTACAGTTACTGTCAAAGCTATTCTTGTAAACTTCTCCCCTGCTGCAGAAAAGTTTAGAAAACTATGATAAATTTTTCCATTCCTGATTTTACTGACATGTGCATTTCTAAGAAACTTCAGAACAATACACATGGACAATTTTCAAGAATGGGCCTGGGGTAAAACTCTGAAGAAATACATCAAATAAGCAAGCTAAAAAGTAGGGTAAATATGTTCATAGTTTCTGTCAGCTAATTGTAATATTATTTACTTTTAGTACATCACAAATTATTATCTGGATATGACTTAAGAGCATCTAGAAGCACACAACAAAAAGCAGTGACATAAATCAGTAAAATCTATAGAGAAATCAGTTCAGTTTGTATGTATTTGTACACAAAAACACAATAAGCAAGCTGGAGACATGTAAAATATAATTCTGTCTACTACAAATTTGGCCTTTTCATAATCTGCAGCCCAAACTCTATTATGATCTTGCCATTTCAATCTGGACCTTTGACTTCCACAAAAAGGCTTTAGGGAAAAACTGCTTATATTTAGAAAAAGCTTTGAAAGGTAAAACTACCATAGAATAACATTATCTTTATCTTAGCAGACTAGTCAGAGAGTTCAAACTGAAATGGCATTTCATGCTCAGCAATAATGTCTCCATTCATAAATGGCATGTGGGGCATTTATACAACAGAAAACCAGGGATTAATGGCTGCAGGATTTCCAGTCTGGAGCTGACAGAGGGGATATTTTCATGGAGGTGACACACACAGGTTTCAGAGGCCTCCCCAGCCCAGAGCTGGCACTGATGAATCGCAGCTCACTAAAGACTGAGCGCACACTGCACGCTGGCATAAATCACATCTAACTGAGGACACCCCAGCAGAGGAGGCTGGGAAGAAGCCCCACAGTCTTACAGACCCTGCAAGTGAGGAGGAAGCATCTAGGATTGGTGTTTTCCTTCAGCCAAGAAAGGACATGACTGGTTTTAAATTTCCAGCCCAAAGAAACAAAGTTTCACCATTGCTTTCCACACAGTGGCAAACCTTCTCCTTTACCTACCAGGACCGTGTGCCTGAGCTCTGGAACTGAGACCAGCTGAGGAGTGAGTGCTGAGAAGAGCCAAATTGCTTTCAAAGCCATCTTCCTGCCCTCTGATGAGTGACTCCTTCATCAGAAGATTTTCATGAGCAATGTTACTAAGCAAATTGAAAGAGTGAATTTCTGCTACCTCCAAATCTTAATATTTGGTGTTTGAGGACCGTTTTGCCTTGAAAGAAATTATAAAAATTGTTTGCGTCTGAAAACAGAAAGATTTGGAGTCACACAGTAAAACTGACTTAAAAAAAAAAAAATTCACAAATTTTGGCTAACAGCATGGATGCTTACTCGTGACCTGTTGTGTTCAGTAATTTACCCATNCAGTAAAACTGACTTAAAAAAAAACCAAAAAAACCACAAATTTTGGCTAACAGCATTCACATGGATGCTTACTGGTGACCTATTGAGTTCAGTAATTTACCCACGTGTCAAACCCCTGAACACTGAACTAAGGAAACTGCTTTTTACAGCTATAAAAAATATTGACGATTCCAGAGTCACCACTATACTCAAGAAAAAAGCAAGGTGTGCAGTACATGCAGCCATTACCTCTTCTGCAAACTGCTCTGGGATTGTCAGAGTATGCAAGTTGTAGCACTCAGCAGAAACTCTTAATGGAGAGTGTTTAAAACAAAATCTGCTGAAAGTATGTAAAGGATAGCTTACAGCTGAAAAATGGAAATATGTTAAGGGATCTGGGATTCCAAAGCTTTGGGTACTGAGTTTTGGTTTGGACCTTTCTATTAGCAAAAGCAAAGATCTGTGCTCAGAATAAGGCTCCATATTCAAAAGGTAACAAAGAAGATGGATTTTATGAAGGCAACACAAGGCCTTGTGCTGCCCCATCCCTGGGAAACAATTCATCATCAGTGACCCACACTGGTCCCAGTCAAAGGCACCCACTGGGCAAACTGGAAATCCAAGGTCCCAGCAGCAGAGCTGCCAGAGCAGGATTTGCAGCACAATCCACAACCTGTAGTTCATGCTTCTCCTGTGGCACTGGAGCCCTGGAAAAAGAGTGCCAGAATGAACCTAGGGACTGCATGGATTGCTCTAGCAGGCTGCACTGCCTGGTGACCTGAACCCCTCAGCTGCACTGCACTGGAACTACTCACCTCAAAACTCCACCACCCTGCTAAGAGTAGCTACTCAAAGGTCTCCTCCTTCAGACCTGAGTTGAAATGCAGGCTGGCATGCTGACAGCTCTGAAATGGTATCCAGGAATTCCAAATTCATTGAAACAGTGAATTCTGTACTAAATATTAGCTTCTCAAACCATGGGCAACACAGGAATCTTTACATTGAAATACACAGACAGGCAAAGCAGAGAAAACTCCCACTGCTGAGGCACCTGCTGTATGTTTGGTACTCCAGGAGTGCCAAAGCAATTTTAAGCAAATTGCACTGTGTTTAAAAGCCTTTTTCTGTTCTAGCTGTTTACATTTTTCTAATGGTAAATATGGGAGAAAAGATGAATGATTTATGACTGCTCAGTGTAAAAAGTCAAACAACATATTAAAACAATGCTTCATGGCATGGGGAAATGGAGTTAAGCAGACCACTTTCATGGTGGTTTTTATAGACAGGAAATGCATAGATTTTTGACAGGAAAAAAAAAATCTAAAGATGAAGAGAATGGTGTTAAATGTTGTTAAACCTTTATTTGGCCTAAAGCAAAAGATAAAACTCATTCTGTCAGAGAAAAAATCTAAAGAGATGAAAACCACAGCTTTTCAACTTAAGTAATTCCCCTTTACAAATATTCTCAGATGAGATTGAGTGAAAATCTCCACCGAGCAACATCCTGAAAACAAAACCATTTCCAGTCTCTCTGTTAATATGAAAGTGAGCAGTGCTGATCAAGTGATAGAAAAACAGTCAAGGAGTAGGATGGATCCTGCTGTTTTCCTGAACAACCCTGAATTCCCTGCTCCCAGGGACAGCAGCCCCTTTCCTTCCTTGCTGCAGGTCTAATGGATGGCACTTGCCCACGGCTGCTCAGGCAATTGCCCTGACCCAGTTGTGCAAGGAAATAACAAGCCCCTGAATTGACTAAGGAGTGTCACAAGGACAGAAGAAAAAATTGGCTAAGGGAGCACATCAGCAGCTGGAGGAGCATCCTCAGGTGGTGCTCAAGGAGAATGTATATTTTAATTTGTAGCCCATTTACTGCAATAGGACAGAAGTTTAGGACATGCCATGGAGGACAAGATGGCAATCCAAGCAAAGAAAGGGAAAACAAGTTTTCTGTATTTCTGAGAACAAATAGCTGTCTCTACCACCACATCATTGTTTTACTATTACCAGCTAATACAACAGCAGACTGAAAGTGCAGCTGCGGTCCACAGAATATTTGGCATTTCTGGCCCAAGTATAATCCCTCAAGTAATGAAAAACCTATTTCTATTTCTGCATCCTCGCTACTCTTCATACTGAAGAGGCTGCGTCTGTCTCCCATTTATTGAAGCTTATTCTTCATCTAGACAGCCAGAGCTGGTTTGTATTAGAAATTAGGTTTTAAATCACTATTTTTCTATTATTTGTTTTAGGATTTTCAGGAAGCCTCCAGAGGTGCAGAAAAATTCTTCTGGTTGGAAAAGACTAATACTGTTCATGAACCAAGCACCAAATCCCTAAACACTTGTATAAGAACTTTGATGTTTTCAAGGTTCAGATTCTGGCCATGAAGACAACATGATAAGAGTTAAAATTACATAAAAAATGCTTTTCAAAAAAAAAGTCAAACTCCCCCTGCAAGAGTAAGACTAATCAGATCCCTGAGCTTTTCTTAACAAGAAGACTTCATAATGGTCTCTCTTTTCTCCTGTGGTTTTGCATTTCAGTGATTAATGGTCTCATGATGTAAAAGGGGGACATATATGAAGAAAGAAACAACAGGTAAAATAATTTTTTGGCTCAATAAATCATATGAGCCTAAATTGCATCTCTTTTCTCTTGCTGCCCCCTGCTACCTTGTGGCCAGTTTTAACAGGATTCTCTATTTTCAGGTCCCAGCTCTGCACCACATTCTGACCAACATGCACAGATCTCTCCTTGGAAAAGGCTTGGATGCTAAAGGCACAGTAACCCATCACCATGAGGTACGTGGGGCTTTGGTGCTCCATTTCCAGCTCTGGTAATTTTAGTGTGCCTGCTGTGAAATTGCTTCACTTCTCTTTCAGTATAAGGTTCTTTTGCATTTTCCACAGACTAGCAAAAATGTCACAAGTTCATATCTACTCTTATATTACCTTGGGATACTTGCTGTGTACTTCTGACATTTTCCGAGCATTCATTAATTTTCTCAGCATATCAAGCACTATTTACCTCTCTTTTAAAGCTTTTAATAACTGAACACAGAAATCCTCTAGTGACACTACAGTCTGACAGAAGGAGTATCTTCCTTCTGCAAAAGAAAATATTACCCTCACAACTCCAATTCCAACTGTCAGGAGCAAAACCTGAGTTTGCTGACAACCCACCTGCCTTGGATTGACCTAGCTCCCCTGGAATTACAGACAGGTTTCATGGCTTCCATATTTAGGAGGCAAAGCTGTAGCAAAAACATCCTAATTGAGAAATGAAATCTTGTGATGGTTTTGGAATTGCTGTGAGGACAATTGCATGTAAGTCAGTTTTTTATGTGAAGTTGGGATCCTGAGCAGCAGCAGCAGTGGATCCCTGGCATTCTGCTGCAGCCAGCATGGATGGGGCCCTCTGAGCAGCCCCTACACCCCCAGCTCATTCCTCACCCTCTGGTCCCTGCATTAGAGACCTGCAGCCACCTGCACCTCGCAGAACGTGGGAAGCCTCTTGCAGGAGAAATAACTGAATTGAAAGAAGAAGATGCAAATATACAGAAAAAGAGAAAAGAAAACTGCAGGAATAGTGCACTACACCCAAATTTAAACAAAAAGTCTTTTAACATGCAGGGATGAGTAGCATATATGGAACAGACTGTCTGACCTTTCCAAGAGTCTTGTCTACTCCAGGCTGACTCCTGCAAGGCAAGTAAGGTGCCACAGACACAGAGACACCTTGTTATCCAGCACGTGGGGAACCTGCTCTGCCATGCTGGCAGCAGCATGTGAAAACATTTTCTATTCTGTGGCTTTTCTCAGAAAGTGTTTAGTAAGAAAAATGTTGGAGGAAATCAGCTGATCAACCAACCAGCAAATTAAAATAAAGCTTGAAATTCAATTAACTGCAGCACTGTTATGCATTATGTATAATACATTTTAAAAATTAAATATGACACAGAGGGATAAATCTGGACACCCCAGAGAAGAAAACAAACTAAACCTAGAGCATATTTACAGTTTTAGGTAAGGTTCTGTAAGATCAACATTAGGGAATGATATTCTTTTTCCATTCAGGAACTGCATTAATACAAATGCTTGCCTTTTCTAGTAATTATTTAGTAATAGCCAAGATAAAGACATTAAGATTGTTTTATAATCACACAGTGGGGTTCAATACTGATTCTCTCATTATCAAATCTGTTCAACATACAAGTCAAAACATGATTTTTCTAACCAACTACGTTCTTCACTTTGGCATTGTAATCCAAACTTCTGATGTCAGAAATGATTATGAGAAATTCAGAGAGAGTTTGCTGACTATAAAGTATACATGCACCAGTCCAAAAGGGAGCTTCTCCTTCCTATGCACATTGCTCTAATAAATAAAATAATCTGTGGTCTGCCTCTACCCTTTCAAAGCACTCTGTTGGAACCTAAAGGTGATGAAGAAGATAAAGCCACACACAATCTCTGTCCTTGGGGGTCTTCAAGAGCAGAGTGGACATAAGAGATGACCCATTTGGAGCAGAAGAGACATCCAGAGGTCCCTTCCAACACAAATTATCCAATAACCTTGCAAACCCAAATCTGGAGTGCAAAATTTGTCCCGGGGGTCAGACAGGTTGTCACAGAAGATGTCATTTTTCCTGTTTATAGCTACAAGGCTATCTTGTAAGGAATTAATAACAAGGCACAACATCACACAAATTTGGTGTATTAGCTGTTCAAAGTGTCTGACCTTGGCAAGTCAATGACTTTATTACTGGACATACAGAATATATATGATGGCTGGGATCTGAGTAGTGACATGAGAAGACAGGTCAAAGTCTGATGCAAGACTACATAAAATTAAACCCTGAATAAGCAAAAGCTGAAATAAACCTGAAAACAGTTTCTTAAACAGCTTTTAAATCACTGAGCTCAATTCTTCCCATTATATTATATGGTGAGTAAAGTTTTCTGTGATATGTAATTTCTCTTCCAATTTGTTCAACTTCTTTTGCTCTATAAGTTCCCTACTCTGTTACCCTGTCTTATTATATTCACAAACCAAATTTAATTTCAATTTTTTATTTTGTCTTCCTTCAAGTTCCTTGAATATTCCTTGAATATTCTCTTGTCTTTGTAGTACACTTGAGTATTTTCTATTAGTGTGGTTTTTTTGGTTTTTTTTCCATGGCATTCATAATGCTGCTTTAAGAGCTACTTTAGCCACACTTAAAAAAAATCCATGTCAAATCTTTCAAGGCTCTATGAGCCCACAGAGCAATAATTCTATTCCTAAAGGCAAATATGTACTGCTATACTTAAATAAATAAAATCCATAAGCACACTAAGTGCAAAACAACACAGTGAGTCAACAAAGAAACACAGCAACAAATAATCAATATAAATGAATCAATAAATGATCAACTAGTGATCTCAATGTAAATAACTGCTAAGAGAGCAATGTTTCCCTAGGAAGAAATGAGACATTTTACACTGGTATTGAACATTGACTTTTCGGAGAGAATGACCCCAGGTTTATTTGATAGGTATCTCTGACTTGGCATTATGTTAGCAAAATTTAATCTTCAATATCCCTTATGCTTACCCTTTCCCTGAAAAATGGCCTCATCTCAGTTTGTTGGGCTGGGTTATAAAGCATGTCTCACTAAAATATCTCAACGTTTTTTCATCATTTTCCCCCTGACTTCCTGCAAGTCTCATTCTGCATCTACTTATCTCTGCTATCTCTTTGCCCTGACAAAGCTATGATTCTGGGATTAAATCCTAGACCACTAAAACATTCATAATATTAGGTATTTGCACTGATGAAAGAGAGAATAGGCTCTGTCACATAGCCATCATGAAATCCAGCATATTTTCTAGTTTGTGCATGGGAGGATGGCAAGGGCATGTGAAGTACAACCTGTACTTCACAACTGAGAGAAAAAAGAGAAAGCACCTCTGAGGAAGCCATTCTTGCAGCTAGGAGTAAAAAACCCCAAAGTTTCTATTTTATAAATAATAACTGTACTAATAAATTGCAATATAATTGCAATATATAACAAATAGCATCTCTCTTATAATATCTGGGTTGGCCATTTCTGCCCTGTCACATCACACTGCTCATTTCTGTGGTGCTAACCTTGGCCAAGCAGATGTTTTGAGCAGTGCAGCCACAGCCAGGACAGTGAGCACCGACCAGGCAGCTGTGTTTCTTTACTCAAGTTGAAAGTAATATATTTTAACAGCTCCTGAGGAGCACTACCAGCATGTGTGAAAAATGTTTCCTCAGACCCATCCTAGATTGCACTGTGCAATTTGCATTAACAACCCAAAACGTGCCCTGAAAACACAACTCCAGTAACACATGGAAGAAAACATTCTGTGATCCTCTCTGTCCCCTGTCTCCTGCCAAGGCTTCAGAGTATGTTCAGCCTGGTAGCTGAGCAAGAAAGGTTTTCAACTGCAAGAGCTAAGCTGAGCACATGATAGCACTTGAGAGTCATGGGAACACTGGTCTCACTCCAGTTTAACTGCTGAGTTTCATGGTATAAAAATGTCCCACAGACAAAGAACTGCCCAGGCTGTGAGCCTGCCCCTCCACACTGAAATCCTCCTCCTCCCCAAGATCTCTGCTAGGCAAAACAACAGTACACTGGCTTTTCCTGGAACAGATCTGCAGATCAAGCTTTTGCTTTTGACTCAGGAAAAGCCCAGGAAAACTATACCCAAGGAATTTCATGTCAGAGTCCTGCTGTTCTTTGTGGCATTAAGCATATAGTGCAGCTGGATCAGCCTGTCTCCAGGAGAACTGTCTCAGTAACATAATGAGTCTCACACCTTTGGACTGTGGAACAGGGAAGGGACACTTGCTAGGCTAAAAAGCCACATCTGAATTTCCTGGACACAGGCACTGAAATTACCAATCCTAGCACCTAGTTTTTTATGGAATGAAGCCAGATGCTTTTTCCTAAAACTTCTCAGAGGTAGCATCAGACAAGCTCACTGAGCTACTACCACACTTTTCTCACTCAGATTGACTGATAGCAGTCAATAAGAATCACTGAATGTGTGACATTTAAAATATGACAGGCATATTCTAAAATTTAATTATTGCCCCTAACTGACACCTATTTTCAATGCAAATTTAAGAACAGAACCTTCTGTCATCAGCTAATCTTGCAAGATGCAGCATTCCCTCGGTTTACATTGATTTCAAGTGAATCTGATCGCAGTGATTGGCAGCCAGATGCCCTCTGCCTCTCAGAGGTTCCAGCTTTGCATGATTCTCCCTTTTTCAGTCTTGCTTTCCAAAATGTCTAGCAAATTTGATTTCAGTGAAGTCTGGACAAGACAAAGGCTGTGGTTTTCTGACTGCACAGGTAATAAACAAATGCAACATAAAAAATCAAACAAAATGGAAGCTCCTGTTGGTAAAGTACAACTCAGAGAGAGAAAAAAAAATCAGTGGGTACATAAGACAGGCACTTCAGCAACCTATTTTGATGAATCCTCATCTGTGGAACCAGAGTCAAAAAGACAAGCTAACTTTGGAGTGGAAGAGCTTACAAACATGAATGAACAACAAGCTTCATCCAAACACATTACCAAAAAACTGACTCATTTGTGGGAATAAGTTGATATCAACACCTGAAAGATAAAATTCCATGCAAACATGTACCATGTACAGATATTCGATGCAAAGATGACACTTCTACTTCCAAGTCAGAAATCCTTATAGATATTTTTATCTGACTCTCACACAAAGAAAGGAATACTTCTGTGGTACAAGAAGAAAAAACTACATAAATTAACCATTTAATTCCCTATATCTTATGGTCTGTGAATAGCTATTTTTCATGTTCTTATTTCAAATTCTAAAAGAAGGACATTTTCATTTGCTTAATTAACTTCCAGACCCTTTGGCAATTCAGTCCTTTCTGTGGCACTGAAGTGAATATATTATTTCAAGTTTATGCAGAAACCTGAAATTTATCTTAAACCTCATGTGTCTTTAAGGTCAAATAACACTGAGGAATAAATGACTAATAATACTTTCATGTGCAACATAGGCACTAAGGATGTGGTGCAAGCATGCTGCTCTCATGGTCTATGTAATTTTTCTTTTATTTTTCTTGTATCTTCTTGCATATGATAGCAGATAAAAATAGCATCAATATCTATAAGTTTCAGTGTGAGTATCAAGATACTATTTTCAAGTGAAACATCTTGAAACCCATCACAGCTTTTAATTTCCACAGGAAATAACAGTTCAGGTTTTGTTTGGTTTTTTTTTTTTTCCCCCACAGGAAAGTCTAAATATTTAAATTACCATATTTTTAATGTACTGACATGTTGATGGTCAGATGTTTTTTGATGCTCAAAGATAGATTGGCAGAAATCAGAGCAGCATAGGGGCTTACAAAAATGTGGTATTTATGTTTGGCAGCAATTACTTTGTGAAAAATACAAGGTGACTCTTTTTACTCTCCTTCTTTCTTTTTTATATTTTTCTCCTCCAACTTTGGCATGAATCAAAAGAGCTAAAAACTAATTTAACATGACAAATGCTTTCATCACTCCCTTAACCTCTGAAGTGAACACTCTGACAAAGACAATATGTGTGGTATATGCTTTCCTTTTGACACTTTATAAATTACTTTCTTGTAACTGGGTTTTACCACCAGCCCAATATCTTCACGATGTCCTAATTTGAATGGCTGCTTCTACATTCTTCATATGTCACCCCTGGATAATAGGAATAACTCCTGGGCTTTGTGAAATGGTACAAGTCTCAGAGAGGACTGTGGGAGAATTTTATTTCCATTCTGCATGCTGGAGTTTACCAGAAGATTGTGCAATACTAGCAACTAATACTCTGAATTTTGTTCACATCTGGCCATTGAGGAAACAGGGAGCAGTGACAAACCTGGCTTTAAATGTGCAGTCAGCCCTGTGTATGCCATGTAATGGAAAAGGTAATTGAAGTGACTTTTTTCCTATTATTTTCTATTAAAAATAGTATAACAATTGGCCACAGAAACATCTTAAACTGCTCTTTCATACACCCCATCTGTACTTTTTTCCTCTGTCTAGTCCTTTAACAAGAAGTCCAGAAGTTGCCTGATTTATTTTCAACCTGGTGAATTTGATCTGTGTTAAAGTTTCTGTGGAAACCCTGCCAATGTCAAGGAATTCAGACACAGACCACTTTGTCTAAGAGGGAAAATGTCTGCACACAGAACCAAGCCTACTCTGCACAAACAGGTACCCCATCACACTGGACCACTGCAGACCTGCAGAATTTTTTCCCAGACAACAGTCAGGTTAGTTTGCAGAAGAAGATTTAGAAAATTTCAGATAACAGTGGTACTGACTGGCCTATAAAGGAAGAGTCTATCTAAATAGCCAGACTTTGATGGCATATTATGATATAAACCATCAATCTATATGTATCTTAAAAAAGAAAATAAAACCCGAAGTTACCTTCTAACAAGGCATATTGCCATTATTTTGACAAATGCTTAACTTAAAATCTCAGTAGTATCTTTATTTAACATCAATTATGTAGTGTGGCAAAAAGTTCCAAAGGTTATTTATGCACTACGAATTTATTTTTAAAGCATTAAGCATACTGCCTTTTCATTTCATTCATTGTATTTTTAGTTGTGTGTTGGAGGAAAAGCAATAGGAATGCCTAATAATTTTTAATTTTTTTTTTCTTTTCTATCAGTTATAAGATTTTTTTTGCTTCTCTTTAAATCACCCTCATTATAATTCTTTTCATGCCAGCCATAATCTTTTTTAGGCTCAAAATTCCATGTTTAAACCTGTAGATATCATTTTTTTCAATGATCTACCCATATCAATTCTCCCATCTCTTTTATGATAGGACAATTCATTTAGAAATCCTGAAGAGTATAAGAACTTCAAAGTACTCTTTCAATATAATTTACCCCATATTTGCCATCCCTGCCTTTTGCATTTGGTCCTGCAAGAGTCTTGACCAGCATTGATACAATCACATTCACACAGCCCAGACACACTGACAAACCTAAGGAGCAGAACCATTTGCTGCAAATTTTGATGACTTTTTCCATAACTCTTACTTTCAGCTAATGTAACCCCAGTGATGGAACCTCTGCTATAGTAGAGAGCAAGAAATTTTCTTTGTGGCATTTAAGGCAGAAATACAATAGCAGCACCTTCAAAGCCTTTCCTTTTTTCAAATCAGGAGGTGATTTAGCACCTTAAGTCACACTGTTGGAGGACAGCAAGGGTTAGTTTATAGCTGATGGTCTTACTCCTGCTCTTTGTCATGTGCAATGAATTGTATGATTTTTTGCTGAGAGTGAAGGAATTAATTTAATAAATGGCCTACCAAAAGCACTTAACTTTTATCTTTCTTTTCTTCTCATGCATCTAATGCTACATCACTGCTTTTTTGTTTTTTAATTTTCTCTCTCATCCATCACTCTAAATTATGATCACGGTGGATCTATCAAGTTTATTCACAGGATTAATTTCAGCTATTTTCTGGTTTTGACATATACTTATTCTTTCTTGTGTATGGCATGAAGCTTGTCAGGTAACTTCTCATTATTTAAACCTTGAGCTAACACTCTCTCCTAAACCCTGCTTTGTTGTGCTCACTACCGACTCTATTGTGCTCATCATTCTTTCAGCTGGAAAGAAGACCTCAAAAACTTCTGTCAAAATGGATCAGTTATGTCGTTACTTGAAATGATAGATCATTCATCAATTATTAAGAGTCAATACATTGCCTTACATTCTCTCTTGTCTTAAAAATGAAAGTGTAAAAAGCAATAACCACATTGCAAAGCTTTGCTTAAGATTACAGTAACCTAAATACCAAGGAAAAACCACATTTCATAATCCATCACTTCAAAGTTATGCACATGATTAAAATGTTCAACTTGCAGTATATCATTTCCCATGTGCATAATCACTCTAACAGGGAGCTGCTGTATGAGAACTGTCAACTTCAATGAATTATGTGCTTTCCAATCTTTTCATTTATACACCAAACTAAGCTTGTTATTCTTCTGAGGCTTTCTACAGGGGAAATACAGAAAGATGGTTAGATCTGTAGTACTCAGTGTGCTGGGATGTAGGTCTGGACTAAACAGACAGCAGGAATAGGCAGCCAGTTCTCTCCTACTACTGTATAAATTAATATCATATATGGAAGCTCATTAGTATGAAAAATGGGGTTTTCTTAGAAAACGGTGTCTATCCTGAAGAGTCAGGTTAAATAGGATCAAAAAAAAAAAAAAGAAAAAGAAAAAGAAAAAAGAGAAAATTCAGCACATCTTTATAGATCTTTTGAGTACTATATGTGAGAATAGTTTCAGAGAGGAAATAAATCCCACAAAGAATAGGTTTGGAAAGTATTATCAGAGAATACTGTCAAGCTACCATAGTTTTGCCATTTACTCAGAGAGCCTAAAGAGTGTGAAGCACTTCACTGTCATCAGCATACTGTTAAAGGAACTGTAAATGGTAAAAAAAACACTGGTAGTTTGTGCAGACACCTAAAATAACCTCTACAACAACAAAGAATGAGAGGGGACCAGGGGAGGGGAGGAGGTCAGAAATTAATGACATTAATTAAATTAAGAAAGACAAAATCTCAGCAGCATGTTAAAAACATCTCAAAAAACCACAGAAAGAATTAGAATAAAGTGTGGTCACTATTAACATATGAATCATGGGAAATAAACACAACATTCAGAGGTTTTATATTTTTCCTTACAAAATGCTAAGGATGAGTGGAATATGGAAAATAACTGCATGCAAAATGGAACTATCTAATGATTCAAATATAACACCACAAGGATTTAGGCACACAGACCAATATAGACTGAGAACTATTAATCAAAATAATTTTTGGTTTTTGTTGGTTTTTTTATCTAAAGACAGAATGTGATGGTAATATTTGAATTCAAATGCCATTGGCTTCTGCTACTTATGTGAATTTACCACCTATCACATTTTTTTTCTAAATACTTTTTAAACATATGGCACTACATCAAAAAGTCATTAAATCCCTCTGTTTGGACCATTTATGAGATGTGCATATCTGACACCTAAAGTTAACACTGCACGTTAAGAATCCTGAATCAATTTCTTGCTTCCACTGCTCTTACGACAGTGAACGTGACTTGAACATTTTATTTTTCCTCATTAATCAGTATAAGGAATAATAATATTCTTTGCTCACTACGAACACACATTTGTGAAACACACTGACCATCCTTTCATCTGCTGAGCCTTCATTTTGTGACACAGCCATGTGATTTGAGAGAGGAAACACATCCTTACCTATGAAATATGCTAGCAAGATGGCAAGCAGGACTGCAGCAGCAATTGCAGATAAAGCAGCACATTTCCAGCTACAGTACTTGGAGGGTTTTTTCAGCTTGAATGCATTCCTGGAGAATGTATTTCTAGGTAACAGTCTGGGAGGTGGAGTATAAACTGTTCCTGAGGTCAACGGGTAACCAGGGGAAGAACTACTGAACAGCGGAGTAGTTCCAGAAGATGTCTTAAACAAGAAATGCCTGAAAAACATAAAATGGAACAGAGTTGAAAATGGCAAGTCCTGTAGTTAAGAGAGAACATCTCCTCCTTCTATACCGTTCCAGCTGCCACAGCCTGGTAAATTCAACCAAAAAGGATTTTGTAGGAAGAAATAGAGAAATAAAAATTCTCCTTTTTTTTGCTACCAGATCTTAACAACTGTCACTAAAACACTGTCAGGATATCTATCTTAATATTTTCTGTAATTAGATGCAACTTGACCACTTAATAGCTAAAACACCAGCATGACCCCTGGGAGTTCCCTGTGGAATACACCACTCAAAAAATGTCCTAAGAAAGCCACACTCTGAGTGTCATTTACACTCTTGGCAAAAGCTCCCAGCAAAACCGCTAAGAACTGAGAATAAATACTGAGAAAATCCCATACTCCTGTAGGAAAAGATCTTGCCAGAATTAGAATTAACCATGATTTTGTGGTTTAACAGTACACAGGTTTGGTTTGAACAGCTGACAATTACCAACAGCACATGACTCAGCAGATAAAACCAGGATTTCAGCTGCCCATACATTGGTTAGGAAGAAAATAATAGAACACACTCAAATGAATCTCAGAAAATGCTGTCAACACATTCCAGACAGAGGAAATGGAGAAAGCAAGCTGGAAGACTGGTTTCTTTACATTAACTTCTCACAGTCAGGAAGAACTGACTACAAACATATTCCCAGTAAACAATAAAAAAGAGAAGCACAGAATAAAGGCTGTGGTCTTACAGAAAGTCACTTGGTTTAAGACAGAGAGCTCTGAAGACTTGCTCCATACCCTCTCCCTTCAAAGCTCTGAAAAACAAGTGTTTCTTGGAATCAAACAGAATGAAGACACTCAGTAATCTCCAAAATCCAAATCACAGCCTAAAATAACCCAGGTCTTACTTCCAATGTAAAATATGTTTAACATTTTTATTCAGATACAATCCAGTATGTCACTCTCAAACCACCTGTTAGAGCTTTAAAATCCATGTCACTCACTGACAACAACAATTTGGAAGTTGGAGGCTGAAATGTGTTTCCCAAGTATGTTTTCCAGCCCATCATCATGAATGTGCCTACTGTCAAGCATAGATTAGTGCATACCTATTCTACAGGATACCAGAAGGGATTTTAAAGGCATTTGTTTTGAAATAACACCCAGAGCATGAGAGATTGCACAGAAATTGAATACAGGTAAAAGACAGTAAAAGGAAGGCTGGCTAGGCTCCCCAGATTTCTGATTAAAAATTTCCATTTGAAGAAAACCTCTGAAAATATGGTGGGTTTTTTTTTTTTGTTGTTTGTTTGTTTGTGGTTTTTTTTAATAAATCAATTATAAACTCTATTAATGAACATGAAAAATCACTTTGACATTGCCTTTGCTATTGATTTTTAAACTTGTGCAAGTGGCCTTGTACATCCCTTTCAACAGTGACCAAAATCTAGTTTGTTGTAGAAAATAGACAAAAACAGTGGCATTACTGTTAATCCAGTGTCATAACTTTTTCTTTGTACTTTGAAGACTTCAGATATGCAATCAGATATGCAAACTCAAACAGGTTAATTCTAACCAGTTACTTCATAGAAGCATTGGGGGTTTTTAACAAATAAAGCCACCCTTTTTTTTTCTTTATCAGTGAGGGACATTAGAGGTTAGAATTCTTTTCTGGACATCATAGGTGATCTATGAAAAAAAGCAATAAAGGTTAATGCTAAAAGACTTCCCCTTAAAATTACCAGCCTTTTAAATTATGAAAAACATCTTTCAGCTAAAAGAAAGCAAGAAATAATGAAAGTCTGATGTCTGGACTACTTCATTTTAAATGGTTCTTTACTTTGCAACAGTTCAATTGAAGTGACTGACGGGAAAACGATGTTACGGGGCTGGTTGTGTCACACCAGACCTATTGACTCTTCTGCTCCTTCTGCCTGGGTAGAACCTGATTAATTTGTCAGCAGAAGCAGGTTTAGTCCTTTCTAGTTGCTCTCCAGTGTTGGGAGCACAAGACCACTTCCATGATTGGATCTAGGGACTGAAATGACATGGAGCATGAGGACCAAGGGGAAGCCAGAAGGAAGACAGACCCAGTGAGACAAAGGCAGGCAGGAAAGGTCCTCCCTCACCCAGGCTAATTCTGCCTCTGCCTCAGCCCAGGACCCCCTCTCCTCCTGAATCCTCATGGCAGGAAAAACCCTCAGGTTTGGACAGAAGGGTCTATAACAGACAGTTCTTACCCTTTCTCTGCCCAAAAGCAGATCTTTCAGAACCAAACTCGAAATTACAGTCCTTGGAACTGTCTTTATCTGAAATGCCTTTAAACCCAGGAATTTTATGTCCTCTTTAGCTGAGAAGGCAGCTACAGCACCAACAGAAATTTTAATATAAAGCATTGTTAAAGTAAACTCAGATATATAATGAAACTCTGCTCCCATTAAAATTGAATTAATGAATATCCAGATATGCTTTAATAGAACATGTCAATCATATCCTGTTGCATGTGAGAAGACAAAAAAAGTAGAACAAAAAAGCAGCTCCACTGTGATCCACTCTGAGATACATAAAGTATATAAAGAAAACCAAAACACTTATCCATGCAAACAGGATCTCTATGATATTGTTAAAACTAATCAGGACTTGGTAGAAGCAAAAAAAGCTGACTGAAAAGGAGAAGATGTCATTCTCAAAGCAAAAAAGAAAGAATGTCATTCGATAAACTCTGAATTTTGTCACATTTTGTCCTACCCAGGCATTTTGAAAGCTGAAAGTTCATTGTCTCAATATGAGGACCCCTGACAAAGTGGCAGCTATCAGAAGACATCACACCATTGAAAGTACACAAGTTCTGCCTTCAAAAGTTACAAAAGACATTTAACTGAAGATGTGTTAAATATTCCCCAAGGCACTTTGGAAAACTGGCACTGCATTCCAAAGCTGGGGGCCAGGTTAGCAGATACACCTTAAATATCAGCAGAGCACACCAGAGAGACTGGGAACATAATGGACAAAACACTTGGACTCCCAGAGTTTTAAATCTAGATTCAGCTAGTAATGGAAATAAATTGACTTGTCTCAGCTCTATCCCTAAACCCAATGATCTATAGCCATATTTTTATGTGAGATTTGACATGCTCTGGTACAACCAATTGTCTGTGGGCTGAAGCTGCACAGAGAGAACATGAGCATTTATCAACATTAATTACAGCCTCACAGTGGTAAGGCTGGGAGCATTTTACAATGCCTGCTTATGAAAAGAAATGATCTGATTTGTACCAGTTCACTTAATTTCAAATACACTCCATATAATAATTAAAAAATTGTATTCTCTGTCTTACCTGTTCACCTATCAAACAAATGAAGAAAAACACATTTTCTACCTCACAATTAAGCATTAGCAATTTGAATTAGACTAGGACTAATTTTCTATTTTGAAAACATGGGAGTAAATTTTCTAAGTCTCAGCCCAGTCTCCCTAATTTCTGTGGATCAATAAGACAATTCCACACTGAAAAAGCCACAAAATATGGTTGCCAGCCTACGATGATTCTGTTATTTCAGTGACCTTGAAAAGCTGTGGAAGGAGCTTTATTCCCCAAGGCAGAAGAGAAGGGAACCCTGCAGCTCACTCTGTGCTCTGCTCTCCTCTCCCAGGCTCTGGCTGCAGGATTCAGGGCTCACCAGGATTCAGGATTCTCCCTCTGTTTCCAGCACTGCTGCTGTGGGGTCACACCCAGGCACCCCGAAGGTGGCATCTGGGACAGCTGAGCTTGCCAGGGGACATTTGAGCACTGCTCTGTGCACTAATGGCAAGTGGAAAAAGCTGTATTTTGCTTTCTTCGTTAATTCAGAGCTCTCCCTAGCATGTGCTTTCCCACAGGTCAAAAGGACCTCTGGTGTTCAGGGAATAGTGGTCTGACAGAGACTGTATTAACTTCCATATTCTTTGAGAGAACAATCAGCTTTTCCCCCCTCCTTTCTGGACAGATTGTCATGGCAGCACACTGCAAGAATGAGTGGAGGAAAAAAATTGGTTTTGCGATGAAAAACTGTTATAGAAAGGAAGAAAAAGACATTTTCTAACATAAATTGCTTTTCTCCCTCCTCACACTGTCCTAAACTTATTCTGTATGAAAAAAGAAAAAAAAAAGGCATACAAAGAATTGTAATGCTTAAATTGTCTTTTTTTCTATTTTACAGGGTTTTTAATAGTAATTAATAAATAGAAAATCTACATGTCCAGAGAATAGTAACAGCTCAATTTAGTTGTTCTAGAACTTAAAAATATCTTCAGGTTGTGGTAAAATCACATCTATCTATAATTTTATTGGACATTTATTCTTAGCAGAAAACAATGGAATATAGAGCATAATATGCTGGCTTTCATTGTGATCTAAAAAAAAACCCTGCAGTTTTCAAAGTCTTCCAAAAAAGTAGCCATGAGTCATTTCATGTCAGAGGAAGCCTCAAAGTGGCTGCCAAATTCAGACAGTGAAGTTTTATGGAAGATTTCTAACTTCCAAACAAAAAGAAACCAAGTCTGCAGAAAACCATGAGCTGTTCTTATGCTTGTTATGAAAAAATGAACTCTGAGTGGTAGACTAGTGCAAGCTTTGGTTACCTGTGTCTCAGTCTTTCCCCAAATGAGATTTATTTGTATGTTCTCTCAGGTTCTTGCAGAAAACATGGGACCATCAGCCACGTTTCCACAGCTGAGGGCTCTCTGATGTGGTAAACTGCACAAAAGTTTCTACCCTTTGGAGTGCCTAGAACTCTAAAGCCAGCAACAAAGCCTAACAAGTGTTATCTGTGTCTAAATTGTATAGTTACAAGAAATTGTCTCAATCATGTCACATCCACAGACTAAACTCAGTAAAACAGAATTTTCAGTGGAAAGCTATTTCAAATACACATGTACATAAACTCACTGGCCATTTTGCACACCTGTGTGTTGTGCACCCCCACACCCAAACAAATGCCTGTGGAAACAGAGGACAGTCCTCACAACACTATTTCAGTGATTTTCAGCCTGCTGCAGATACTGATGCAGGAACTAAGGGCACTGTGAACAGTAATTCAGGGTGAACACCTCAGTATCAACACCACACTTGTACCCACTGTCACCTCCTGATCCCTGCAGCAGCCCCCAGCACCCAGCTCCAACTCCTCAGCTCTTGAAAGGCTGCTGATTCCTTAAGGCTGGGTTCTTCACATCCCCAGGCAAAGTGTTCTAAAAACTGCAGAGTGCAGAGCAGTGTCACAGAGGCTGCTGCGAGCACCAGGCTGGCTTGTCACTGCCACTGCCACTGCCACCCTCTCACAAAGACACAGCTGGACATGTGAAGCACAGTAATTGAACACTGCCTGACAGCTGGGCAGGGTGGTGTACAGAAAGGCAGTGCCAACCTTTGGGCACCTTGATCTGTCATATTATGAAACAAAACCAAGCAGGCATTACTCACAAAGCCACAAAGGCAGAGCACCTGCATGGTGTGACAGCGGCAGCGATGGCTTTGTGCTGGGCACCTCTCCACAGGACACCTGCTCTTCATCTGCAAGCTGAGATTCTCTTGAATACACTTCTATAACCTTCTCTCTCCCTAATCCCCCTGTGAGCTGACCCCTGGAGTGCTCTCTGGAGGCTCTCACCATGTGCTCCTAGCTCTGGCTTGTCCCCACAGCACTGCCCTGTCCCAGGCTGCTCAGAGGCTGCTGAGCTGTGACACTGTAGAGCTGTGAGAGAGGCTGGAGGAAGGTGAGGTGGAAAACATACAGAGATATATCTATAAAAAATATATAGACTGCTGAGCTGGGGATCACAAGCAGTGAGAGCTTGAGATGGAGAACATCAACTTGGAAATGCATAAAATCTAGAAGGGGAACATGCACATGGCACCTCAGCAGCTCCAGGGAGCTACAGGGGTCACCCATGACCTTCCTGACTGGTGTCTCTGTGGTCAAAAAGATTCCAGGTACTCTGCAAGAGGTATGAGTCCACTCAGCCTGTCTGCTTGAATCCTACTCAGCTTTTGTGGGAGTTAGCCAGTCAATAGCCAGCTCTGCCCTTTAAATTTATGAATCTCCTTCTTTCCCTACTGTTTATTCCCCAGGAATAGAGCAATCAAACTGCTGGTTAATGCCTGTAAAGAATAATAGACCCAGCTACAGACACAAACACAAAAAATCAGGGTCTTTGCACATGTATGTACATGAAAGTGTAGCAGGATCAGTCAACAGATCCAGGAACATTTAGGAGTTCTGAACTGACTCAGCTACAGGAACTTTCTCTTTTTAAGCAGAAAACCTTGTGTCTTTTTTCGCCAACAATTACTCAGGGTTCTGAGTAGTTGTTGCATAGTGCCAAGTGATGAAATGCAATAATTGCATTTCATGGAGGCAAAATGGAGGCAAATGGAGGCAAAAATGCCTCCATTTCTTATTCCAGTGGTGAGGATTATAACAACAGTGTTTTGCATTTCAATGGGTCTGTGCAGTTTTAACTTTCTACATCAATTAATGAATATAATTTCAAAACACTTCTATTTTAAAAGGCATACATGTAAGCTCTCCAGTATCTCTTAATTCAACTACTCACTTGGCAAGAAAAAAAGAAAAAGTACTGACAGTGCTATTTCAAGTCTATAAGTCACAGAACAGAATAATAAAACTCAAAACTCAGAGAAATTTATCAGCCGACACGTAAACTTAAATAAAGAGCAACCAAAATCACCTAATTCTAGACTTTTTCATAAAGACCCTAAACGTGCCTGTCTCTTCCTGTGTAGTTCACTCTGCACAACCCTGAAGTTAAATATGCAAATGACAAGATCATGAAAACATGCAATTATCTGCAATCAGTAAAAACTTCTTTGAGCTTATGTGTACGTGAGTGGGAGTACATCTAGATCGATTTTCTGAATCATCATTATGTATCCTGCTTTTGTAGTGTCTCCCTTCCCCCTTTTCCCTCTACTATTCATGCCTGTATTTGTTATGAAAATGACACTCCAGTAGCCTGCAAAAAATGACCTTTTTACAGTGCTTTTGGAATCCTCCAAGTACATGGCCCAAATGTGTTTAAAGCCCTTGGGTGTGATTTTGACTGTGCTTTCCTTGACTCTTTAAAATGCATTTGATTTTTAGACAGGCCCAGAATCCATCTATGCAGATTCCAATTATTTGGAAAGTTCCCACAACCTTTCTGCAACCTTCACATGCAGGAACCAGAGAATGAAGGAGTCAGTTCTTGCCCCAGCCTTCAGTCTCAGAGGAAGACCCTGCTCAAGCATATGTACCTGTAGCTTCAAGTAAATAGTAAGAGAGAGTCACAAAAGACAAAGCAAAATTAGAGCGAGAACTAGTTTCAAGTAGTTGCTTGTTATGCCCGATATATCCTAGGAAATCACATTAAAAAAAGGAAAGGAAATTTTGTTTCACTGTTCTGTTCCAGAATATTTAGCATCATGTACAAAGATATCAAAATATTGAGACATCATTCAAAATAGGCAGACAATTGCAGAGAGCACTTGGAGCTTGGAACTTCAACACATTCAGAAACTTCAAGTTTACATATTCAGCTCAGAAGTTCTGCAGCTGATCTTGACACCCCAACGTGGTAAAAAATGTGAATGTGGTATTAATGACATTTCAGATATTTAATTTCTTTCTTAAAACAATTGATATTGCTTTCCCCCACTGTTAAATCCCTCTCCTCATGTGCCCTATTCTTGGCTTTTTTGCCTCGACTGCTGTAGGCTGTGCACAGTCTCAGTGCACTGGGTCCATTCCTGCACTGGAATGAGGTGGAGCACTGGGTGCAGATGTTTGCCAGCTGTGGTACCCCACGATTTTGAGTTCAAGCACTGCATGGTGCACACTGGGATACAGCTCACATTGCTGCTCCATCCTTTCTTCTCTCATTGCTGTCCTCAGGCTCACCCAGAGTGACTGTGCTGGAATCAGACTGGCAAAGTAACAAATGCAGCTTGAACCCCAGGGAAAGGTAAATATTTTGAATAGTTCTTTTAAGGTTCATAGCAATTCTTTTCAGGTTAAATTTTCAGATTTCTCAGTCTTTAAACTGAACTTTGCACTAATGACCTCAGATTTGGACAATTGTTCTTACTCTACAGCCTACAAGATCTAAAGAAACCTATTTCATAATCACCAGAAGGGTGGCCATCATCCTTTCTCCTGAAACACAGAAGAAACATTAGGATGTTACAGTCTTCCTTAAAGCCTAGCATCACATCCTTGTGAGCCAGCACAAAGAAATTACAGACATAGACACAAAATTATCTTTGCAACTGAAAGATTTGGACTGAAAATATTTAAAATTATGAGACTAATTATGAGAACTGAAGAATAAGAGTAATTTCTATTTAATTTTAGCCTTTTTTTCTCCTGAATTAAGTATTATTAGTTATAATGGTAACAATTAATTTTACATCAATATAAAATACTAAAAGAGGCATTAGTAAATCAGGCAATCTCAGTGAAACATCTATCCATGGAAGCTCCTCTGTTCTCCTCCCTCACCAGTCATCCCAGTGCCCATGTGGGGTTGTCATCCCAGAGGATTCCTGCTGTGTGAGGAGCCACGGGAACTTCCCTGCAAAGCCATTCCTTTCTCCCTGTGCCCTCAAAGCATTCCCAGCTTTAAAGCAGGGCACTGCCCCTCTGGCTGTCAGGAAAGAACAAGACCCACCCTGGGATGTTCAAAGGCAGTATTTTCATCACACATCCCCTTGGAAAGCAATGATTAAAGAGCAATAAGGGAACACCTCTCAACTGGAGAGGTGGCACTTTGTTAGGAGGAGGAGGAGATGCTTTGAGACAGACTGCAAGAGGACAATAAAAGTTAAAGAGCATTAAACAGCAGCTCTGAGCCTAAAGGTAAAGCAGCTAAATACTGGAGAAATGAACCATAAAAATAGCACCATAAAAATGCTACAGCCATGCATTTCTGTGTTCTTACTTAGAGATATTTCAACCCTTCCATTACAGACTCTTATTTCAAAGAAAACAGAGTGATTATGTAGCCAGCCTGGGAGCCTGATGCAGCCATAAAGCAGCAGCAGACCAGGGAAGGCACAGCCCCTGTTTGTTCACCTGAACCAGGAACAACCACACTAAAATCAAGCACACACCACTGGAAGTGTTCCAGGCCAGGTTAGTCAGGGCTTGGAGCAACTTGATCTAGTGGAAGGTGTCCTTGCCCATGATGATCCTTAAGCTCTTTCCAACCCAAACTATTCTGCAACTCTAAAGAAGTTCAATAGGAGCTCTGCATAGGCATGTTGCAAACTCGTAACTCCACTACAAGCAACGAGCTGCTGCAATACAGATAAACGTAATTACACAACAAATACAGCACCACAAAGGATACACAAAGATTCAGGCACAGTTTCCTGAAAAGGCCACATGAAAACATGTGCAAGCAGTAAAAGCTTCCTTTACATCACAAAGAAAATAAACCAAATGTGATTAACAATCTCCAGTCAATATTGAAACAAGAGATACAGAAAGGATATATTTGGAAAATGCAATGTCTCCAAACAGTCTGAATTTAGCCCAAACTGCCTAAGACAGCAAAGGAACAAAGGGAAGGTTAAAATATTCTTACTAGGAAAAAAAAAAAAAAGCAACATGCAGACGCGTGTTGTATTATTCAATGATTTCAGCACTTGGTACTGTTAGATAAAGAGACATCTGGAATCTAAATTGTGATCTGAGTTTTGTAGTGCTGACACAAAGCATTCCCTTCAGACAGCTCAGGTGCCACGTTTTGTTTCATAATCAGTAATGTGACCACTTGCACATCATTTTCAGTTGAGAGCAGAATCTACTGAAGGTAACTGAAAGATGAGAACTAAATGTTATGAAACCCTCTCTTGATAAAGCTGGTGCTGTCAGTGCTGGCTTTGCCTCCTGAGCTCCCCTATACCAAGATTAATAAACAGATAACAAGATAAAAAAATTAGGGTTGTGCACTGTGAAGAGGCAGCATGAGAGGGGTCAATGTTTTGCAACAAGCTAAAGCTTTAAAATAAAGGCTGAAGTAAAAAGTTACCAAGAANGGCTGAAGTAAAAAGTTTCCAAGAAAATACCTTTTTTTTTTTTTTTTTTTTTTTTGTGGCTATTGGTATGAATGTAGATGAAATACCAGTTTTAAAGTGAAAGAATTACAGGCTGATTCTGAAAGTCTCAATGATTTCACAAGCATCAGTTTCAGTCATTTTGGAGTTAATATTCTTGTGATGAAACTTGTCATCAAGCCCTGTCAGGTGTGTAATTTCAGAAAAGAACTAAAATTGATCCTGAAGCAGCTCTGGAATAGTCTTGGAACACAGCAATTCTGCCAGGACATTTTCTAATAGCTTAATGCTTGCCTGTGACAAACCTGTCTTCCAAAAAGCTCCAATTAACTGTCGGGCATCCTGCAACCTCCAAAAATAACAGTATTCACAAAGTAACCTTTTGTCATGTACACATACACTCCCAGAGGTTGCAGGGTAAGAAAAAAGAGAAGAACCAAAGTCAGTAATGGCATTCAGAGTCACTTCTGGCTGGGAATAGGTACAAAATCACACAGTAAAAAAACCCAGCCAGACAAGTGCCCACTGCTGTGGCTCAGGGATGCCAGGATTATGGCAAAGAATCCTTTTGTGAATATCCCAAGGAATTCCCTCCAGGTAAAGTGATTGGTAAATTGGGACAATCTTGAGCCTTCAGAAATGATACATTTCAGGTATTGTTGTACCCTAGAACAATTCAATATGGGAAGAGGCAGACCAGGAACAGCAGGTGGCCACTCTACACCAGAATTAAAAGTAGGCCCTAATACTGGGCAATGAACCACACAGCAAGAACAAGTCTGGCTGAACAGGACCAACACTGCTATCTTGTAATTCTTAGCAATAAATAACAAATTCAGGATGTCCAAATTAAGATGTCCAATAAAAATGCAGAGGTTCTCACAGAAGCAGCAGTTCAAAGTTAAGGGTTTTTTTTTTTTT
>VZRH01003727.1:1542111-1622895 GCA_013397555.1 Urocynchramus pylzowi | reverse complement strand
TAGGGTTTTTTTTTTTTTTTTTTTTTTTTTTTTTTTTTTTTTTTTTTTTTAATTTGGCCAAAGTTAGCTCCAAACCTTCATTAAGCAAGAATCCCATTCCTTTCCTTTTTTGGCTATCATGGCTTTGGATAACCTGAATTTGCTTTCCACTTCTTCATGGCACCCATGTTCCCATTTTAGCAGAGCAGGACAAAGTGAGGGCACATCCCAGCCCAGCACAGACGGGCACAGACTCCCTGCCCCTTCCAGGCTCATTTGCGCCCCATGGAGCTGCAATCCACCACTGATTAACCCCTGAGTAACACCAGCCTTGGTGTTGTCAGCTCCAACTGCAGCTCCTCCCAGAGCTCCAAACCAGATGAGCAGGCTTTAATGAAATGTTGGAGGGGCTGGGCTGAGGCTCCATGGGGGTGTAACTCCCCCAAAAGTGGCTCCTCTGGGTGTGATCCAGGAGAGCCACATTAGAGCCCTGGGAGGCTGCAAACCAAATGTAACATCCCAGAAGCTGTGGCAACCAAGCAGCCGAAACCCTGGCATGAGCCCGTGCTCCCAGCAGCCCAGCTCCTCCACCTGCCCGCTGTGTTTATCACTCTCTGGGCAAGCAACACCACCCTGCTCTTCCAAGCACTTTATTCAGCACCACAATGGCTAATTTTAAATTCTGAGAGATCAGCTCTGCCAACTCTGCTATTTAAAGTGCAAGCTAAATATGTTTGACATTCCATACCCCAAATGACAACAAACCAGAATATTTAGACCAGCAGCATGTCAGGCATTTATTTATTTATTTATCTGTCAGGCCTAAGTGCTGCACCTTTTCATTTATATGCTGCTGTTTGCCCCACAGGCATCAAGCTGTTAACATGTACAGAAGAGATTAAAAAGAACTTGCATTCTGGATGAGGTATAAATTAAAATTATAGTACTGTCAGTCATGAATCTTGGATTGTTTCTCAAAGTCTCCCAAAATGCATAATGTCAAGTGAGCCTCTGTTTGTTGCTTCAGGAAAGGCAAAATGTATAATTTTTCAGCAGCACAGTCAATATGAATTCTAAGTAAGTTGTCCCTGAGCCTGTGATATAAATATGCTGTATTAATCGCATGAGTTGTGTATGCAAGGAAGGTCCAAGTCAATAAAAGGCTTTAAAATGGGATGTGAGCAGTGTTATTCACTGTGCACCTTCCAGGGCAAAGCAGACTGGGGCTGCTGGGTGTTCTAATGCCACTCACCCCCCAGGCTGTGTCAGAAAAACCACCCCTGACGCAAAGGACACCAAACCCATCTCCCAACAATCCGAGGGTGTTCTCTGTGCGCTCTGGAGGACCAGCAGCAGCATCCCCCAGGGTGTCCATCCCCACCACCCACCTGGTCTCGAGCGGGACGTTGCTGTTGAGCACCCAGCTGTCCTGGAGCTGCACGGACTCGGGGGTGGTGGCCAGGTCGTTGGGCGCCGGAGCGGGCGCGTGGATCTGGTTGCGGCGGTTGGTGAGCGAGTTCCTGTTGAGGGAGTTGGCAGAGGAATGGTGATGGGACAGGGAATGGTTGTGAGGAGGAGGGAGAGGTGGCCTCAGCGTTGACTGGCTGTGATGATTTGAAGGGCCTAAAACAGAAAAGAAAAACAAATCACAAATGTGTGTGGTGGCACTGCTCTCCTCGGCATTTTCAAGGGGCCACTGCCTGGGAAAAGAGAGTGTGCCTCTTGGACCTGTGGGCATCAAAGTGTGGGCAAATCAGATCAGTGATTATTTGAGATCAGCAACACAAAACAGCTTCCAGACTGCACAGCTGGCATGTTGACAAAGACTCTATTTAAATTTTTAAACACTTCTTCATGGATTCTCCCTGGAGAAAGTCTCCTCAGTGGAGCAGCCAGGACAGCAGCCTAGCTGGACCATTCCCTACATCTACCAAGAGGAAATTGACCCCCCTTTTTCTATCGGGACTTTGAGCAGATGAGCTTTAATGGATTAAAAATAGCCTTTGAGAATATGGTCTTTAGGTCCCTATAAAACTTAATCAGAGAAATCAATCTTCTTTCATTCACTGTATTTTACCAATCAGCTTCAAATGAACAGGATTTGTGCCAGCACAAGAAGATTAAACTCCAAATATGAAAAGAGAGCAGCAAGACAGTGATGGTATCTTTCATGTTATTTCATGTGATCAGGATTTGGCCTGTATTTTTCTATTTAGTAATGCCACAAACACACAGCAAGATCTGGAAATTATGCAACTCTTTCAGTCTCTTTCATTGAAAAATGACAAATGGTATTTTTTAGTGATAAAGAAGGATATAAACTTTTCTCATTCTTTGAGTATTGACATGTTTGCATCGATAATGAAAAATATTTTTTTCTAATCATTAAGGCAAATGGATTAAAATCACATCAGCACATGAAAAGAAAATCTGATAAGCAGGTGTCATTCTAACATTGTCACTTTTCTAAACATAAATATAGACTGGTAAATAAGTTCATGTGCAATTCCACACATTACAATAATTCATGTCTAATAAAAACAGCAAAAGAGAATAAAGAAAACAAACACTATTATGAACTGTATGCTTTAGACATTGTATCAAGTTGTTTTCTAGTGAACATTAATCAGTTATACTAGAGAAATGGTAATTCTAATGATGCATGTTTGTTTTTAGAAACTGAAGCGAAGTACTTCACTGTACTTAATGAATCAAATAATAAAAAGAAAACATCACAAAACATCATTTGCAGCAAGACTGATCTTTGTCATATGAAACAAAGGAGTCTAGAAAAGCTGCTAAACTGAGTAATTACTGTAAGTTATTTAAGGCCAATATTTGCAAAAAACCCAAAATAGACACAAAATAACACCCCAAACCCAAACCCCAGAGCAGCAGGAGGATATTTCCCTGGAATGGAACCCTGAGCTGCAGCAGCACTTAGGAACAGGGTTAGTGGTGATCTGCCAGGGCTGAGTTAAGGGTCAGACCTGAGGATCTCAGAAGGTTTTTCCAACCTGAGCCTAGGGTTCTACCCTACAGCCCAGGGGCAGCTCCCTCCTGGCACTGCTCTGCAGGCTGCCTGCCCAGGGAGAAGCAGGGAAAGAGCCTCTTCCTAACAGCAACACAACCAGGGAGCAGAGAGGCAACAGTGGTTTTGGAGAGAGGCTGTTCGTGTTCTTCAGCGTTTCTGAGGGCTTGGGGAAGCACAGGCTGCTGAGGAACAGAGCCAGGTTTACTGGGACTTACACAAGGCAAGCAAAGCTTGTCCTCTGACAAGAAACTTTAAGAAGTGAATTATAATAAATTCTGCATCCTCCACATGTTGCCTTAAATCTACACAGCAGTTTCTTTATCTTTTTTGAATGTCTGTTGCCCGAACGTGCACCCTGTGGGAATGTCAACTGCTTTAAATACAAAATCACCTTTTATGAACACATCCTAAATTTTAAGGCCATCATATGTGCAGCTCTCCTCACTATCCTTGGCTATGTCTTATCTAAGCATAAAAGAGACTGTTTAGCCAATAAAGTTTGATGTTTAAAACCCCCATTTGGACCTCCAAGAACATCAAATCTCTAATCTGTACTAGGTCCTGTGCCATTCCACAACAGCATGCAGAGCAAGACACAGCAGGAAGAAAATGTGTTTGGACAATATCCACATGCACAGAAGCTTAAGTGGAATTACTCTCCTAGTCTGTGTTCTGACTTTAAACAAAGCATGCTTGGATTTCAATAAGTGAATATTTATGCATGATAAAATATAAATACGTGCCCTTGTCTTAATAGTTACTTCAAAAGATTCATGTGCATCGTGTTTTCTCAACTTGCTTCAGATGCAGATTTTCCTTCTCAAGGATAAGTACAAAAAAGTCATACCCACATAAACAAAACAGTTCTGCTCTGAGAGCCACAGAAGCAACAGTTAAATAAAGACTCTGAATCTTGTCACCACAATACCATGGAGGCTGTTCTTAAAAGTGAGCCAAGTGCACATCAATGAGAATGAACAGCATTGCTGTAAGACTAAAAAAGAGCTGAAATCAAATTACCACAAATTATTTAAACTGCCTCAAGATTCAGTTCCCACAGAGTAAATGTAAGATACTTTGCAAAATGAGCTGTGCAGAGGTAACTGAACACACATTGCAGCTGCAAAAACTCTGAAATCTGGTGCAAGACAAATGTAGCATTTAATATAGAAAAATAAACAAGTACCAATATTAACATCGTGTAGATATTATACAGCTTCTATTAAAATGTATAAAAGCTTATATATATAAAAAGTACAAACTAGGGAGCGTGCACGCACTCGTGTATATATGAGAGAGATAAAAGCTTAATATGCTGCTTCTTCATAAACCTGTTCAAATGAATCAAAAGCAGGAGCAGAACACTGTTCAACTTGCCAGGGATATAAAATTGGATTCACATCTGAACATCTGAGCACTTCTCTATGAGCATCTTTGCCTAGATTAAAACTTCACCAGCAGTACCTGCAAATCTGCTGAGCTCTGAAGTTCAGAGGAGGAAATCACTTGTCCCATAAATAAAGGATCCAAAGGGATTGGCCCCATGGATCCCACGGCACAACACGCTCTGGCCCCCTGGAAATTGCTTTTGATTTGGAAGCTTAAACACAATGAGTGTCTTGATGGAGTACATCTGGCTTTTTATATCAGGAAATAGATTTTATTTTTGGTATAGCGGTAGCCAGTATTGGTCTGGGGGACAATATTGAGGAAATGATGCCTTTTTCTCAATTATTATCTGAAATAGTCATTTCACCAGGATACACTATACAAGCTCAAACATTTAAGATTTAAGGAAAAGTTTTTTAAAACTGTAGTGAAAATCAGAGACCTGGAAATCTGAAATACTGGTACTCTTCACACTTAGGCATTTTAATTTTTTTAAATTTCTCATTTAAATTCACAAACAGACAACATGCCTAATTCCAATCAAATTTAGTACACATTGATTGTTCTGAGCATTTTCAAAAAATCACAGCCTGGTGTCCACATAATCAACATGTCATTCTTGAAGAGATCTTACTGTAGTCAAGAATATCAGCAGCACTCGTTTCAAATTAGAAGTTGAGTGAGGGTAAATTGTGTTGTAATTAAGTAATCTGAGAATGCAAAGTCTGATCTGTGTAGCTTTGACGCAATCATAAGCTATCCAATTGACTTACTTGGGTTTAATCAGAACAAAAATACTGAAAAAGAAAAAAAAAATATTTTGCTCATTTCATTCTTTTATCTGGTGAAACATTTAAACAAAGCAGGCTAGCACAGGGCACATCCTGCAGGAGCTGTGCACCACAGCAGTGTTATTGTGGCCCAGGCTGGCAGCCCCAGGGGACACTGAGAGCCCCTGGATGTCCCCGAGTTGTAGGTACATCAGCGAGGGCAGAGCGCTCCTGAGCACGCGCTTCCAAACGCCGCTGCTCGGCTTTTTACAATGCAAACGCTGACTCAAATACAAAAGAAAATTCAGATCTGCTTTAACATGGTCGAATTGTTTTTCATAGCTCTTCCCAGGCTTTGGTAGACTCACTTAACTCATTCACTAAATCCAAGCAACACAATGATTCGAGGAGCACAAGTTGATCTCCCACCTCAGAGGTGAAATACAAGGCAGGAAAGGCAGCATCCCTAATCTAAGCAAAGCAATTGCTTCCCTGCATCCCAGTTCTTTGTCAATACTACCTCAAAAAGTAATGGAGATTACTTTAAAAGATAACGTATCTTAGTTGTGCTGAATTATCCTCTATGACATTATTAAATGCTAAAGAGACATTACACCTTCTCATAATTCCTTTTCACAAAAGAATTAAAAGAAAAAATCCAAACACGTATTATTTTTCTGAAATGAACAGTGACACAACTATTTCCTTGTGCTTTAAACAATGCAAACACTGAACAAAAAAAAGCCCAAAACTGAAGCTGATGAATTGAAAGAAAATAATTAAAAAGCCCACAGACAACCCTTGTCAGCCAGCATTAGAAACCTCATCTGCAGCACTGCTGGTTCTTTATTCAAATCCCTCTGCCACACTGTTTTCTCAAGGAAACCACATCATCTGCCATCACAATGAGTAACGGGTGTTTCACAGAACCACAGGGCCACCTTCCAAGCTAAATTCATCTTCCAAGGCAGCTCACATTACTCTGAGTCAGGCAGAGCAGAAAGCACTGGAACGCCCAGGAGTGTGACAGTGGCACAGGAGCTGCTGTCCCCAGCCCCAGCCTTCAGTGAGCTTGGCAGGGTGGGAGCAGGGCTCCTGCCCAGCAACACAGGCTGGGCTTTATGCTGTCTCTGCTTCAGTTCTCCTGCTTGTTTGCTTAATTCTCTACATTGTTTTGTGCTAGGCCGTAGCTAAATGGCATCTCAATGTTTTGAAAATGTTTTCAACACATGCTGGAAAGAAGAAAGTTATCTCACTCCTAACCATGGATGCCATTACCTCTCTCTGTTGTTGTTTCAAACCCAAGACATTTGCCAGGTGTTCCTTCTTTTGTCTGCCTGTTTTTTTACACTCTTTGAGGCAAGAATAGGTTGAATGACTGGCTGTCATCCCAGACTGTACATTTCAAACTGAAAATTCACTAAATGTGTGATATGAAACAGTAAGTCACTTATCAGTGTCTGCCAGTGCATTGCAGCCATGGCCCCAGCACAGTATTACAGTAGAAAATTAAATGTTGCTCTGACAAAAAGAAACTAAACCAAAACAAAAAAACCCACAAAAACCAAACAAAAACAACAAAAAAAAACCCACAATAACCAGTGTGCACAGTCATACAAGCAAAGGCAAAACTGGACCCTTCACCAGGAGTCAAACCTAAGGGATTACAGTCATACAACCACCTCTGTCAAGTGAGGGTCACCCACCAAAAGGTTAAAACTCACCACTGTACAAAATAGTATTCTCTGAGACACCATGTACTAATTATATTTGTTGAAATACATCACTCAATATTCATTATCACACGGCATGAGGTGCATGGGCTGCATGAAATAATGTCTGGGTCAGTAGAAAATCACATCACTTCAATAATAATGTTTATGCAGACTCAGTGTCCTGAGGTACTCACATATGTGCTTGTTATACGTATATGAAAAGGAAGACACACTATTTCAAATTTTGCCTATCATAAAAATGAGTCACAGAGAAACTGGAGTTTTCTTCTTTCTAATTGAAAAAGAATCATCTCACATATTTTTCAATCTATCTTTTAATTTAGTATCCCAATACTGATATAAATATAAAACATATTTCAGAGAGTTTAAAGATGTATTTATCTTCTTCTGCTCAGGTACATGAGCACTATTCACTCAATTGTTTGAGGAAGGCACTGGTGTAAGAAGAACTAAAAAGAAAAGCAGGCAGTTATATTTCTAAGCTTTGAAGCTCATTATTACTGTCATTACTATGGAACATTTTAGTGCAGAAAGGTAAATGTTGTTCTCCAGACTTGGCTCTGCGGAATGGGAAAGAGCTGGACCCTGTCTAAAGACAGACAAATTCTTGCCTGAGCTCAAACAATTTGAAGCACTGGGAATCACACCAAAGTGAAAATTAAGACACAGATTTTCCTGAACAACAGACAGAAATTTCTGAACAGAAATATTTACCTGGTGACATTTTCCTGATAGGATTATGCCCTGAAAGCTGCTGCTTCTCTGACTGGTCTACAGGGGACCCTGAAAATTGTCATGGTGACATAAGAATCTGTGCCATAATTTCCAATTCATTGTAAGTCCTGAGTCAGGTGCAACAGAAAGTCATCCCTGAAGCTGTTACAGCAGCACTGAGGATCTTGCATCACCCACTGAACTGGAACTTGTTTGGTTTCCAAGGGGCAAAAGAAATGCCAGTCACGGGTGGTTTAATGCAGTGCACTACCTTGATTATTTCAGAGGTGTCACAGAACATATTACACATTGTCCAAAACACTTTTTTTGTTAAACCCAATCTCCTAAAAAATTTGTGCCAGAAAGAGTCTCTCAAAATAAATTTCTAAAGTAATTATGTCTGAAAGAAGATCTAGTAGGAAACCGAGCTTTTTAATAAATCAGCCTTCTAGGTGCTGCAAGTCTTTAAGAGAAGGAATGATCTATCAGCAGAGTAATGATTTGGAATCTTTCTGCTGTTTGAAGAATCTGTAAGGTCAAGTTGCACCACTGAGAAGTTTGGCAGCTGAACCTATGAATTAAACTAAATATATTGAACAAGGCTTTCAGCATCACGTAATTTCTGTTTCTGAGGCAGTATTATCTCTTCCCAGCAGCACTAAATTTTTCAACTTCTGATTTTTTTTTTCTTATTCCATCTTATACTACACTGCCTTAGGACAACTCACCATAATGCACAGTGCACACCAATCTAGATTTTTTTTTTTTTCAGTTAAACAGCAGGATCAACAAAAATATAATATTTTTTTTGTCTAAAAGGAAAAAAAAACCCCAAGAAGTTCTATCTTGCAACAATGTTCTTCAACAGGTTTTCAGGGTTTGACAATTTTTTTTTTCCAAAAATATTTACAATATAATCCCTTTGACCCTCAAAAAGCATGAAAATAATAATTAAAAGCAGTTTCACTTTTAGGCCGAACCAACTGATAATCAAATGATGGAAATAAACACTGATATATAAGTATCATTGACATAAAGGCTCACTGACATATACCAGCAAATACAGGGTTCCTGGAGGAGTTACCTGGGAGAATTCAATTTCATAGCTCCTTCAAAGCCAGTTATTTACTACCTGGACCATCTGTTTCTCAACACGTACAACAGGTAAAAATAATTTGTGTGGAATATATGGAAAAAGTAAGAGGAATGTTGCATAATTCTAGAGTAAAGAAAAGCAAATATAATGCAATGAACATGTTGCACTGGATCAGGCTTTTCAATGGGTTATTTCTCTTTTTAAAAGCAGGCAAGATACAAGGAAGTACAAGACAGAAACAAGGATTTGTCTGCCTCCAGGGTACTGCAAGCTGCAATACTACATGACCGGCATTTCTTTCACAGGCAGTGAGATTTCATTTAAATTCTTTATTGGTTGTTATTGGACTAAAAAAGGAAAGCCACAAATCATTCAGATAAGAAGTCCTGTTTAAATTTCCTGACTTTTCAAGGTACCAGAGACATTACCTTCAGCTACTACAGGTAAAAGATTCTGTTACTCAGGTGAAACCATGGGTTAATGAATAAAATACAGTAAAGTGCTGTATTGTAAAGTAAATTAATTACAATTAATTTGTAATTAATTGTAAAGGGCTGTATGAATGGCCTCACACAGTTTATCACTTAGCACATGAGCCAACATTAACCCAGCAAATCTTAAACAATTCTTCAAATAAACTTTTTTGTGTGTGAAGGGCAAAAAAAAAAAGACAACAAACAACTAAAAAGCAACTGCAACCTTCCAGTCACACATGGTAAAACAGAAAAATGAATACAAGATGATTTCAGGTGTGAGAATGATGGGGCTCTCTCCCTGGGAACGTCTCACAGTAGAATACCTGATGTGTCTCTCTGCAGGGGCTGATCCCAGGTCCCCCCACCCACAGCCTCAGTGCCAGCCCTCCTTGGCCCTGGCTGTGGCAGAGCTTGGCAGCAAAGCCAAGCCCCAGGGGATGCTCTCAGGGATGCAGGGCTCAGGGCAGAGGATGGTTCAGGGATGCAGGGCTCAGGGCAGGACAGAGAGCTGCAGCCCAGCGTGGGGAAGGTCAGTGCTGCTTTGGGAGCTGCTGCAGCGCTGCCTCACAACAGCTCCATCCCAAACAACTCTGCCTGCAGCTGTCCCCCAGCCTGCTTGGAAGCCAGAACGCTTACTGAGCAACACCAGTGTGCTGGGGCACCCATGGAGCTTGTGCTGGCCAGCAATTCTCCCAGTAGCACTGCAGCAAATACTTCCCTACTACTGCATTTACCATGGAAAAATCTCCTGTAAGCTAGAAACTCACTCTGTTGCACAGCAGAAAGGAAACAGCTCACTGAAAACTTTGTACAGGTAGAAAAGATCAAGTGTTGTCTTCTCTAAATAGCATTACTAACACCTTGCAGAGATGTAATCCTTACCAAGACATGAAACCTCCATGCAATTCTCTATTACGGGAGCTTGAAGAGACTCTCAGAACAAGGCTACGGATCTTTTCCATTTTTTTTTTTTTAATTAAATAGACCCATCTAATTGCTTACAATTAGTGAAACAGGAAACACCATTGCTTCTCATCTCCTGGGGCTGTGCTGCTGCCTGCCACCCCCTGCCCATCTCCCCAGCCTGTGTCCCACAGCAGCACCGTAGTGCAGCTGTGCTCTGGGCTGCCACTTCAGATATGCCCTGCTCTTCCCTGGCCAGCATGGAGAAGGCAATCCAATTCCCAGCCTGAAGAGGCTGTGTAATCATCCTGGCAGATACCAAACACTGAAGTGTTCCCACATTACTAGAACAAACAGAAGGCAGGGAACTGAAATGCCTTTCAGCAGTGCTGCTTGTTCCCAGTGTCAAGGGGAGTGGGAACAGCACAGCCCTACCCATAGCCTGCACTGAACACATCTCTGGAAGCACAGCCTCACCCCAGCTACTCACACCAGCACCAGCTTTACAGGCCTGTCTTATCTCAAGGCCATGATTTTATTTTTTCTGAACCCAGCAATGCAAAGTAAAAGCCACAGAAATATGGTATTAATTGAGAAAGGAGGGAACAGACTCTGTTTCCTACTTAAGGTATAAAAACCAGCTATCATAATTGCATTATATACTGTTTCTTCCTTCAGAATGTCTGAGGCTGCCACAGAACTAAGTGGTGTTTAACACTGTGAAAATAAAGTGGAAAAAAAACACCTCTCAACTGCCATGTTGTATTGATAATCATGACAATGGCAATAGTAAAGAAGAATTTAAAAATGGGAAAAGGAGATGACCACAATATTTATCCAACTAAAGACACAGGAGACTAGAGAGTAGTTAAAAATCAAGATTTCAGTTTGGGAAAAACCTCTTTGACTGCTAGCCACTTTTTCTAATGATGTGAAACAATCAAAACCTGTGCCTGAAATCTCTGCTTTACCCTAAGTGTGGATTGCTGGAATCCCTTGGACAGAAAAGGTTCAGGGCAGGTAAAGTCATAAAATGATAGGTGAATTTCAGCAAACCCACAGACCAAGGAAGAAAACATTTTGACACTGAAGTTGGCTTGTGAAATCATGGCAGAGGAGAAAAGATGAGCATTCTGCAACCAGGCAGACAATTCGACTTCTTTGAGATATGGGGCAAGGAAAGAGTCAGAAGAAGAGAAGGATAAAAGACACAAAATAAATGTGTCCTAAGAGTTCTTACAGAAGCTTCTCCCACAGAGAAATGAAGCTTTTGACAATTATGTGTGATACATGTGTATGCCACAGGCAGATCAGCAAGGAGCTATCAGCAGATGAGAGCAGAAGCTCCCTGACACCCTGGGCTGTACCATATAATGTTTGGAAAGTGTGGGGCAGTAAACTTGGATCAGATTTAGTCTGATAGACCTGGATCAGGAGTCTCCCCCTCCACGTTTTGAAGCAGTCTCAGGGACTCGTTGTTTCCACCTCTCATGAGCCCACTAGAAGAACAAGCCCATTTGCATTAATTTGTCAACACTTCTAATACAGCAGATATTAAACTGGAATTCTATATTTGAAAAATCCAATAACATTATTTTAATTTGATATCACAACTAGGATACAGAATGACAGGACACAATCTTCCTATTTCTAAATTAATATGCAAGAGAAATCTGTGTTAAGTCTTCCATAGAGACACACTTAGTAGATCAAGACTTTTCTTCACAGACCTTCTATGAACCACATTGTCAGAGGAACATTTAGGAACAGATGTGTTGTCAAGCTTAAGAAATTCCAAAGCAAAAAGGACTTTTTTTTTCCCCGCTAAACATGTTAGTGTTTAAAATGAAAGTTGTTTTTGTTATACTGTTACCAGTAAATTACAGATATCTATAGTTTTAGGTAGTGGGATACTTACTAGGTATCCATACTTATAATGGAATGAAAGAAAATCAAATTACTTTAAAAAATAAAGTTATCTGATTAAATTATTGCTGTTGAGTAGCTGTGAATCCACACCAACAAAAGTTACCTTACAAATAAAAAAAAATATAAAATTTAAGATATCCATTCATTTTTAGTAATTTTTTTTCATCTGTTATGTGTGAAAGATTTTAATTTACACTCATTTATCAACTCAGACAATTTCACTAATGGAGGAATTCATTTCAATAACAAAAAATCAAGCTGCACATTCAGAAGGTTATCAGAAGGTGGGTACATGCACATGGCACCTGGATCAGGAGCAAGTATCATTTTTTAACACTATTCTTAAAAATTAGCATTTTCTTATACACAGTTCTAAAGGAATATTATGATGCCCACATAGGAAAGATTTTATTTTGAGCAAATGCATCTGAAAGAAATTTTCACAAACATGAGAAGGCAGAGGAGACACTAAACTGGACAGTTAAATATGGTAGAGGAAGGGACCTTAAACCAAATAATGTTGTACTGTGGCAACTTTGACTGTGGAGCTTTTATGTCTCAAAAGTGATGGCAGTCAACAACACACACGTGGAAATGATCAATACCAACAGCCAGAATGGAACAATAGTGATAACACTTCATGTTCTCTACAGGATCTGCTGTGTTCTTTTCATGTGCTTCACAAACAAAAGGAAAGGATGTTACTGGAATTTTACGTGACAAACTGAAACAGAGAGCAGAGAACTCACAAGGAATTGGGTGACCAAACCCTGGTCCACCAGTTTCACCCAGGTCTTTTCCTTATTCCAACAGGCCTTCCACATCTGACATGTTTCTCCAGCCACAATAAACTAAAACAAGTGAAAATTAATTCCAATGGATGCTAACAAAAAGTGTCCCATGTTTAACTATTGTTTCAAACAGGTTTGGTTTGGGTGTTTGTTTGCTTGTTTAAAGCAGAATATTTCAATTACACCTCTCAGTAAGCAGAAACAAATGAGGAAACTTTTACACTGGATGAAGATCTAGAAATGCAGTAATCTTCTACCAGACCTCTTACACCTGTTAAAAAACAAGAACAAAAACCCCCAAACAAACATCACACAGCTGATCAGAGATTTTTCCATTTGATACATAACACAAATCCCACCCATGGGGAAGGTTTAGATTTTTAAGCTAATGTCAAATTAGTATATTTTAAGAGAAATACAATAGCAAAAACTACTCTCTATAGGGCATGCAAGCCAGTCATCCTTAAAGCTTGAAGACTGATCTATGCAGATTTTCTGCATCGTAAAATAGTCTGGAATAAAACCCAAACTGCACATCAGTGTAGGATGCTGATAGACATCTTGATCTGGTTTCACTGTTTCAATTTAGCTGCATATTGTTTGATACTGCTCTGGGAAATATGACAAGCTGTGCCATGAACGGAAGGGAAGAGAACCAACTCTCTGTTGCTGTACATTATATTTTTATTAACTGAGACTCCACAAACCTCTAAATTTATGAAATACTGAAGAAAAATTATTAAATTATTCATCAGTGATAAGACAATTAAGAAGCAAACTAAGGAGCAAGTGGAAGCTTGGTCCTGAGGGAGAACAGCTGGTCTTCTCATTAAAAGTATGTTTTGGCAGCAAAATACCCTCTGAACAGAGGGAACCTGCTGCTAAAGCAGCCTCTGAGTCAAATTTAGGAGCAAGTGACAAAGACAGGATGATGTGAAGAGCAAGGTGGTGCACTCTGGGTAGCAGCATGTGGCTGGTGCAAGCCACGCTCCCCCTGCTCCTGGCAAAGGGGTGAGGTGACTTCATTGTACTTTGGAGCCACCACATGACATAGAAGCTGCCTCAGCCACTTTGTGCTGATGCACCAGACTACAAAGAAATTAACTTAAAACTCAAGGAAAGATTTCTTTGTATCAAATCAGCCAACAGCTGAGCACAGAGTCCAGTGGTGAGGATGGTGTACAGGTCACTGAGTCACCCCGTGCTCCTGCCTCACATCCCTTGCTCATCAAACAGCAAAGCTGCAGACCCTGAAGGGGCACTGGGTCAGTACATCCTGGGAAGTTTCCCCAGCAGGGGCAGGAATGTGCAGGATGTGCTGAACATGAGCACTGTCCATCTGCACAGTGGGCAACAACCCGCTGTGGGCAGGAAGGGAAATTCCCCCTCTGAGGCTGTGATGTACAGTGCTAAAAAAGGAACTGTATGTTGTTAGAGACATAAGAAGTCTTTCAGAGGTGGAGAAGGGAAGGAAAAGGAATGAGAAAGGGAAGACAGACACAGCACTTTGGTGCAATGTTTTTTATAAAGTTGAAGCAGCACATGCAAAGAAACAACAGGCTGGAACAGGGCCAGAGCTCTAAGGGGGTCTGAAAAAGTCTTCGTGAAATACCATTGCTCCTTTCCTTCTCTCCCTCTACTACTCATGCCTACTACTTTTAGGATTGTGGGTTTTTTTAAGCTTGTGGTTTTTCTCATACTTTTCTTTTGTGGTTCTTTAATTCTTTCCTTGTCCTACCATCAAAAGTTCAGGAGATTTGCCTCTTGGCTCCTCACCTCTTACAATCCATCCTCCAATATCATCCACCTTAAACACTTGGTCAAAAAAAACCACTGATAAACCAGCTCTCACCCACAGAAATACAAAGGATCTTTTATGGTTCCATTGCTGAAATACACAGTGATCTGTGTTTTTTAAAGATGCTATCCTTAAAATATATCTACAGAAAAAAAAAAAAAAAAAAAAAAAAACAAACCCAAACATTTCTGTAGCATCTGCTGAAATATGAAATCCCCACTCGCTGGCCTTGCTCTAGATGTTTGAGGAATTTTTTCAAATAACATCAAGGTCTATAATTTTTTTGTGACATAGAAACACAAAATCAGATGCTCCATCTTAATTTTGGACAAAATTCCTTCCTAGTTAGATAAAAAATTGGCAGGTGTTTTCCTCCATTAATGCCATTCTCTTTCCTGTATTCCCCCACATGTGTGAAGTGTCTTTACAGCAGAAAGCAGAAAGACACAACAGGTTGATTCCTAATCAAATAATTCTTCTTAAAATTGTTACTTCCATTCTTGCAAAGATTCAAACATCTTGCATAACTGGCAGGAATTCTGACATCCCTGCACAACACCAAATTACTCTCAGCCTGCTTCAAGACCTGATTGATCACATAAAATATAACAATTCCCACTCCAATCTTTCTGTACCTATTTGTTCACTTAGGTTAGCTGGCAAAATAAGCATGTTAGCCTTTTCTCTGCTCCAGATATGTCACACCAAAGTGGGTTTTGCATAAAGAGAAATGGCATGCTACTATCTTTGTAACAATTTTAGAGCCTTGGTTATAAATACTTCAGATGATGCTCAGACAGAAACTCAAGTGATGCAGATTTCAGCTCTTCACATGAACAACAGGGAGATTTACAGTTTCAGTTTGATTTGGTCCTACACTAATTTACCCCAGGTGATCAACAAAAAGGAGAGCATAGCTAAAACAGAATTTCTGAAGTGATGGGATTTATACATATCACATTATAATGTGTTAGGTACACAGAGGTACCTGGACATTCACAGCTGGGTATACAGCTACACACAGCTGTGTGTGTGCTGGGTATACAGCAACACTGATGCACAAAAGGAGGAACAAGTGATCAGCAGGTGAAGCAAAGAATCCTGCATGGGGCTCTTGGTGGGGCCAGACACAGCCCTCTCAGCCCACAGCCAGCATGGGGAGGGAAGAGGAGTCAGCAGGAATGGGGCTGGGGAGAGGAGTGGGGTGGTCAAGGCAGTGCAGGATCCACTGGCTGCACCTTCCTCAGCTGAGAGGGAGCTACAAAGGGACACAACCATGAGGGCAGACCAGGAGAGTTGGAAAAGAAGGAAATAAAACAGTGCAGAGCTCCACGACAGTTGCATTTTTCTTTAGGCAAGATTTAGAGGGAGAAAAAAAAAAAAAAAAAAAAAAAAAAAAAAAAAAAAAAAAAAAAGGGAAACAACCAGGTGAAAGCTGTGGAGGACAGGACAAGGGATGCACATGGGCAGGAGGAATGCAGTATTGAGCAGGGTAAACTCTGCTTCCCACTTTGGGCACACCTAGGGAGGTGGATCACATAGAACCAGCTCAGATATTGTAGACATATCTATATCTGTAATTACTTACAGATAGAAATCCATTCCTTTTTGGTTAGTGCTACAGATGTGAGCAGTTTGTGTTACATAAACCTTCCCCTCAGCCCAGCAGTACCATCTTGTTTTCTAGTTCAGAGACATGACTTCAAGCTCCTAAGACAAATCCTTCATAAACCCCAGTACTGTTTCAGGGGGTTTAGAAAATAGGGAGTCCACGGCTATGCACCTGTAAACCAGCAATTAGAAAGATACTTTCACGGACACATCCTTATTCTTTCATCACTATAGCTTTTGCAAAAGTAAATTCTTTTTCTTTCTCAAGAAGGAACAGTTTTTGCAAACAATGCTTCTGTTAAGGGAGAAAAACCAAACCCATGATCTTAAGCCATGTTAAAGAAATTATTTAAATTCTGCTACTTAACATGGTCTGTTTGGAGGGCCAGCCTCACCCAAAGGAGCAAAGACTAACAAAGGAATCCTTTTAACCCCAAACACTTCAAGATACCATTTTTTTGAGTCAATCCTATCCAAAGCAATCATTAAAAAGACAAAATTAATATTTCTATATATTATTCTTTACTCATAAATATCCAGACTCTAATTTCCTAAGCTAACAAACTGAGCCATCTCTTTTTTATGCATTAACAATTAATATGGGTTCTGCTTATAGACATCTGTAATGCTTTGGGCTGTATTTATGGTGTGATAATTGTCATTTTGAGACATGGAACACCAAGATGATAGAAAGACATAGCTGAACTGTTCACTATCTAAGGGACAACACTGCTATAGTGTTCAAAATACTGCCCCAAGCAATGAAAAGTTTCACAAATCTTTTTTTTCCTACCACTGTTGTCAGCTTCTATTTTTGCCTGTGGCTGAATGTGATTATAATCTGTTACCAGTGTGCAAGAAAACAAAGTGATCTAGAATATAATGAGTGGGGAACATTTTGGAGCCCTCCTGAGCTGCAGGATATTTCCAGCTGCTAGCAGAGCTGATAACGGACTTAATAGAGCTAATGATTTCTAATACCACTAACACAAGGCTATTTTCACAGTGGGTAAATAATGACTCTTGTTTTGGAAATAGTTAAGGAGTCATGTTGATGTTTGATAAGTACATGATACAGTATAAATGCAGCAATATTTGGGTAATTAATGGTGGATTACACCATAGCTAGCAGATAATATACTTCTGTGTTTCCTTCTAAGAACTTAAAAGTTTATAACCCTGTTAAGACCAGTGTGACAGCAAGGAGATTTCACTGTAAACTATTACAAGTAATGTTTTAATCTAAGCATAAAAAAGCATCCATTTGTTTCAGTGCACTGCATCTTTGTTTTTATGTTTGTAATTAATATTACAAATCTTCACTAGAAGTAAAATAAAAACTAATTGGATAGTAAAAGAAGTTCTTGAGAATTGAATGTAAAAACTGCATCAATGGGGCAAACTATGAATAGCACATATGCCTTCAGTGTTTTACTTGATCATGACTGCATTTTCTGATGAGGATTAACAATATTTGCTTGGCTCCCTCCTTTCCCAGTGTGTAATCTGTGTTCCTCATTCAAGGGCCTGAGCTCCCATCAGAGAGAATTCCACTCTGTAGGCTGCAAGATTCCTTGCAGGTTGTTCTGTATGGCATTATACAGAAAAGATTCCCTATGGTAAAAATGCATTTTTTCTTCTCTCTTCTCTCCAGAAATTACCTTCCTATAGAGGCTGCACATACGGAGCTCCTATTTTTCCTTTAAGACATTTGAGCATTATTTCACATTAAGCTCATGGCAGCTGTAGAGTGGTTGGGACTTCTGTCCTACTCACTGCAGCATCCAGTGCTTCATGCCCCTGCAGTTTTGATGCTTTTTCAGCTTTCTCAGCTGTATCCAATCCCAAACAGCATTCCCTAGATGGGACAGTGTTCGCACATGTCCCTCTGTCACCCAAAATAGGTGGTGTCAATCAAGCTGTTAACAATCCAAACTTCGTAATGGGAACAAAGAAATAATGATAACTCTGATGAAGGCGAAAATGTAAGGTTTAAAAAAAATAATTCAAGCTGGGCAGAGCTTTTCAAGTAAAAATGAAAGAAATAAAAGGACTTATGGTGTGAACAGAGGATAATAAATTCTGTAATGCAATAAAGCAATATCTACCCATTATAAACTTTATAGATTTTAGGAAAGCAGATGATAACCCCCGTTGTGATTCATATTTTCACATATCTTGAAATATTACAGGAAGCAGGCAAAAATAATTAAATTTACCTAACTGTATTTCAAGGTATGGCTTTGCTGGTTAAAGAAAATGCAAACTTAAGCAAAGAGTCTGATACAGCTGCTGGTGTCAAACTGAGAATGAAATCTCTTCTGTGGTTTGTTACTGCCATTGCTTCATTAGGAGAAGAAATTTTAGATTGGAACAACAGAAATATTTCATGGGCTAAGAGTCAATATCAGATTTTGTTTGTGCTGGTGATACAGCAGTTCTAAATGACAGGTCAAACATGCAAGGAACAGCATGAGATTGTTCCACATCACAAGTAAATCAGGTTAAATATTGTGAAAAATACATCCAGTAGGAACTCCAGGTTCCAAATTAGGTTTTGTATCAGAAGGCCAAGAAATACAGGGTTTGTAAATTCATATATTTGACAGGCATGAGCAAGTCAATGAATTTAATCATAAGGAAACAATACTATGATCAAGAAATGTGACAACTGCAATCACTAACTTCAATGACTTTTTCAAACGTTTCTTCTCCCTTAGCAGAGAGACAGGGAAAAAGGAAAGCCACCAGATGCTAACACTTTTGGAAAATATTAGATATCATATACATTGAATTCATAAACCTTTATACTCATAAACCCACCTTTTTTAAAAATAGTAGCAGAAATAAAGAGAAATTCAAGAGACATGAAAAACTAAGCTAGAGCAGAGAACACAGCAGGTATAGCACTGCCAATTTGAGAAGGATGTCAAAGGCCTACACAATATAAAAACCAAGAATATTGAACAAGTTTGAGAACAAGATGGCTAATCTGCTCAAAGAATAAGAATTAAGGATTGCTTAATTAAAAACCGCTACAGTATCACAGGGCAGAGCTATATTACATGCATTAGCATATAAAAAATGAAAAAGTAGGTATTTTGGAGATCAAGGAGCTCTTCTGTATTGATACATGAGTTGTAATGCCAAACAAAATTAGATTCAAACATGTAGATCAGGAATTTACAATAGGAATAGATAGCTGTTAAAAAAAAAAAAGGTAATAACCAGGGAGTGAATTCAACATTTTTATATGGAATATGTCTAAGGAATGGAAAAAGTCTAGTAGAGAATACTTAACAAAAGGTCTTGAAAACTGAGAAGCTATAAAGGAAACAAATCTTTCTAAGTCTAAAAGCAACCACATTTTCTTAAAAATAATTAAAATACAATGCACTAGGCAGTTCTTCAAAGGGAAGCAGAGCTATGTAACAGGTGGTGGGACAGAAGATGCAATTCAGTGTTGACAAATGCAAAAGCAACTTAAAATTCTTCTACTAAATGCTGATTACTGAAATGAACACTAAAAAGAAAAAGGTGTGGAAGGATGAATTTTTGTGAGCAGACCAAGAAAAAAAGTGTAATGCAGTGAATATTCCAGGATAACATTCTCAATGCATAACAATGGAGGAAAATAAAAATGTAGTGTATCTACTATGCCAGGACATCAAGTGCTGCATCCTGTTACAGAAGAGAAAGACAACTGGGGCTCACTTAAAACATGCCTGTGCAAACATCAGAAATGAGCCAAGCTGGGAAACACAGTGTTATTCACTCACACTGGCTGAAAGGTGATCTGTGCCATCCCTCATCCCTCCTGCCTCATTCCTGCTCAGCCTTGAGAGACAAGCAGAAAAGTGTCTATTTAACACAACTGCTGCCTGTAAACTTAGATTAGCATTTATCCTGGGAACCTGCCAGTGTCCTCCCTGCAGACAGAGCTGAGCTGGGCTCTCTGGGAGCAGAGGAAACACAGAATTTCCAAGGATCTTAATACACAGCTTGCTAGGATCCAGGGACACAGGGACATCATGTTTCCTGAAAACTCTGAGAGCTCTGCATTTGCAATTGGGCCTTACAGAGCACAATCCCAGTATTTCTTTACTGCCTGTGCCTGTGAAAAGTTTGCCCTCTGTCTTAATGTGGACTCAGATAAGAATTCTTACTCCGTTAGAAAACTAAGAATTGAAAAAACTACAAGGTGTGCAGACACACATATTTGTTGCTCAAGTCTCAGCTGAGTGAAGTCAGCGTTTCAAAATCAGTCAATGATCTTTTCAGTGAATTCTTTAACTGGTGTTTTAGCAAGACACATGCATGTCTGACTAAGGCAGCAGGCAGCAGGCACTTACTGTAGTGTCAGCATCAGATGAAAAGCACAGAATTTGGCCATATTTTGATATGCCTTGGACTAATAAAGAAAAGAAACCTGCCCAAAGGGTCAGGTAGCCAAAAGGTGGCTTGTGACTGACTCCCCAGATACAGCCATGAATACCATCAGTGGTTTCAGACCTGACAGTCACTGCTCCTGCTCAGGAGAGGTGCTCTTCCAGCAACCATGGCCCAGCATTTCTCTTGGGAGATCACCTGTGCTGCCAAACACACAGAACACACTTCTCTACTGGCATAGAGCCACAATTGTGTGGGAAATCCAGACACCAGGTTCCAATGCCCTGTTGATCAAACCCAATGTGTAATTTCCTAAGTGTGAAGAGCTGCTTCAAAAAGGCTGTGTGCACACTCACTGTGCAGGACCAGATTCCTGCCTGGATGCTTTCCAACTGCCCTGGAAGCATTTCCTGGAAGCTGTGTCTGACAGCACCTCCCACTCCCATGGCCTTTCCCATGTGGGCAGTCTGGTGAAGATCCAGTGCCCAGGAGAGAGGGCAGAGGCCAGCCTGGGACACTCTGAGCTCTACAGGGAGTGCAGGCATCTGGGGCTCAGTTTCCCTCTGGTTCACCCCAAAGGATCCCTAAGCTGTCCAAGGGAATGAGGAATATCCATCTCCAAATGCAGAGGTCCCATGTTCACATTCTAAGGGCAGTTTATAGCTGGACATAAACTGCACTGAAATGGTGCAGCTTCCTCTTCAATCCAGCTACTGTGAATTATATAAATTATTCTTTTCACTTGTGAGTCAAGACAGTCATTGCAGGATATTGCTCAAATGAACTGCAGCATCATCAGAGCAAAATAATAACAAAGGCATCACTTAGGCACAGCCAAAGTACTGATATTTCTGTCATAAATGATAAACAATAATACATTGTCTTCAATTTTCTATCACTTCATAACTTTTCAGTGAAAGAGACAATACTGTTCTGTTCTCATTTCTTGGTAATTCACAAGGCTTCTACTAACCAGTTCACAAACAATTAGAACACATTTGTTCTTCAGCTATTATTAGTTAACATGTCTGATTTTTTTAAACTCCAAGCAATTACAAGTCCAGTGCACTGCAAGCAAAGCTGCTGGTCAAGGAGACAGCATAATGAAAACAGAATAAAGCTTCTCAAGATCAAATATTAAAGAGCTACAGTGTTACAGGCATTGTTTATTCACATTTAAGAAGGCTGGAAGAGACAGGCGTGCTGTCTGCCTCAGTTTTTATGGGGGATGTGGGAAAGAAAAAAGAATCTCATGATTCGTAAGAGCTAGAAATAGCTTATCATTTATTTGTGGTCCCTGAATTATCTGTCTGCTGTCAGGCCTGCACAGGCACACTGCTGAGCTGCCTTCACTCCCACCCCACAGAGAAGGACATCTTAGAAAAAGGACAATCTATTTCCTTTCTGATATTCTTTCTAAACGTCATGTACTCTCCCCCAAACTGAATTTATTTTCTAGAAGTAAAACCAACAATAATGGTTACATGAGAAAAGAAAAAGAAAAAGGGAAGGAGATGGAAGTGGGAAAGACTGCCACTGAGACACACTGCTGAAAGAAACACACAAAATGTATTCACTTGCTTTGATGTTTCACACTGGTAGAGCTTGCAGACCTGAACAAGGCAGGTGATTATTATCTTTGTTTGTCTTTATACATATATATGCATATATATATATATATATATATCTATCTCACTGCCATCATCAGTAACTCAATAAACAATTTAAATACACACAGCACTTCCTTATGACATTTCTCCAATTACTCCTTCAAATTTTGACACAGATTTCTTCCTTCCTAAACATATCCATCCGTACTGTTTCCTCCCAGGCTGGTGACTGTCACCTTCTAATCAGTTGGCATTTCTCCTGGGGTATAGAGGCATGCAAACAGCTTTTTCCTCCCACACCAAGCACTTCTACAAGGTGCAGCTTGTTTCCCTCCCGAGAAGGCAGAGTGTGCCACCATCAGAGTTTGTAACAAATGGTGAACTTGTGGTGCATGGAATTTACCCCAAGCAAAACAGAAGGGTCACAGGCGCTGGCAGGCTCTGTGGTCTGCAGACAGCAAAAGGGAGCAGGCAGGTGCCCCAGCTACCTCATTTCTACATCCCTGCTCACCTCTGATTATTTTATTAGGTTCCCATTATCAGCCTCCACACCTAAATTGATCTATCGAGAGCTGCAGAGCCCGTTTCCACGCCTGCTCTCTGCCAGCCTGTTCTGATTGCCCTCATTATTCCTCTTCCCAGCAGAGAGGGATTCATTACTCGATGCGTAAAACTGACTCGCTCCAGCCCTTTGCTTACAGCTCCAAACCTGTCACCACACACACATCATGCCACTATTTCTTCCCTCCTAAACTGTTTGACATCACAGCTTTGATGAACAGAGGAAGCAATAGAGGGAAGGAATGGAACACAAACTGTTAAAATGATTATTAGAAAGCAAAGAATCCACAGGAAGCATCACAGCTTCCTGAGGCCGCTGGAAATTTAAACATTTTGTTTAATTCCCATCTATACCGAGAAGTTTTCAAGCCAGTCAACTGAGAAAATTAAAACAAAAGCTATTGTTTACAAAGAGAGCACCTGTAGAGCAGCTCATGCTTAGCAGCTCTCTGGACTTCACTTGGCTCCCTGCTAAGAAAAAGGAATAATGTTTTTAAACCATCATTAGCTTTCATTCTGCGATTTCCCTTCTGTTGCCACAGTATTCCTCTATGTAAATGGCATTTATTTATTCATAGGCACTGGCATACATTACTTTTGTCAAAGCTGGTCTCTCACATACTGTTGTCTCTGTGCTCTTATAAACGAACTGGAAAAGCAATTAAGATTCCCGGGATTTTGGGGCGGGGGCAGCTGCGAACAGGATCTCAGTGTGTGACTGCAGCTCTGGGCACGGGGAGATAAGGGAAGTGACACAGATTAAAACAAATTGTTGATCCCTACCAGAGAGGAGCTAGGCAAACAATAGCAGTAAAAGCATAAATGTCAATTTGGAATGATAAAGGATACAATCTAAATGTAATATGAGAGGCCCCCAGACAAAAGGGAGAAATAGAAATTACACATTACCCAAGTACCAGATGCAATAAACAAACAAATATGTAAACACACGCATGAATATGCATATGGAAAAATTCAGATCACTGGATTGATGGCTCAAGTAGCTAGATTTTAAAGCAAAATACTGAAACATTTTAAAAAAGTTTGACTGCTAGATTTGAAAGAAAAAAAATCTTATTTCTACTCCTAGTAATTTTATTTAAATTTTGAATAATCTGCAAGTGTCTCAACACATGCTTTCCTCTACATTCTACATTTGCATATTAATGACACAACTGTCCATAAGACACAAACCAATGCCAGGAGATACTTTCTTCTCTCACAAGAAGCTGGCTTTTTATCTGCTGAAAGAACTGTCAAAAGGGTTCTCTAATTGCTTTCAGAATTTCCTCTGCCTGTTCCCTTCATGTTTTCTAGTCCCCTACAGCAGTTTGCCAGATGAACTATAAGGTTTCAAAGCTCATTTAAATAATCTTATGCCTATTCTAGCCCTGGTTAAAAAAATCCAAATAGTTTCATCCAAACTGTGGCCTAATAACCAGTCACAGTTAGATCAGTAATAGGACCTACCCAAGATTTACTTATCACAGTCTACCTGATACTGTTGGATGAACCAAATATTTATTTTGTTATGGGAAGAAGTTTGAATTTAACTTAATGAAAAAAAGATCACAAATACAAAGGCAACTATCAAGAGCTACATGTAGGAGTCAGTGTGTAAAGCACAGCACTGTACACAAAAATATTTTCACAGTGCCACTAAACTGGGAGAAAACCCATTTAAGATTTTGACCTGTATCTGGGGTTGTCCCATCCACCTGTCAACAATTTTTTGATGCAAGCACAAACCATCACAAAACCAAATTAACCAAAAAAATGTGCATATTCAGACATCCACATCTCCACACAAACACCTCCATCAGTGCAGCTACACAGCAGCTGTGACACAACTGATGCTGCATCACGTTGTGCATTTAAATAATGATCCATTCCAGGTGCCTGGAGGTAGTGCCACGCTCCAGACTGCAATAATATATGATAACAGTGGCCATCAGCACAGCTCCCTGCAACCCAGCTCCCTCCTTAGTTTAACATTTCAAACTCTTGCCTTCAAACATTTAGAGATGAGGGAAGGTGGAGGAAAATGAGAACGTACATTTTATTCCTCCAAGTCTGAAATGTAATTTCTATTTGAAATACAGTCCCCAAACATTAGGTGAATAATTTTAGATTAATAAAATACGGCATTACTGCTGCTGTGTTTGATTCCTTCAGGAGGCTCTCTATAACTAGGGGAAGTTACTGTTCAAAACTCTGTTATGAGGCAATTATACTGCCTGACATCTAACATCTTGCAAGGCAATCTCACTTTTGGGCATTAAGAATTAGCTGTGTTAATCTCATTTTATGAAAGACATAATATTTTCCTTTCAAGTATTCTCTTTAGAAACATGAGCTGCCAAGTCTGCCTTATAATCTAAGGTTTCCATTCACAATTATTCTGTATTCTAGTAATGTCAACTTTGTTTTTATTTACAAACAAGCAACACTGATTCTTTGTATTTTCAGTATTTTAATTTTTGCTCCTATCCTAGAAATATATTAAAAGGAAATTTAAATATGCAATAGAGCTGTTTGAAATACTGCATCTGTTCATCATCATTCCAAGCTAAAATGTATATTTATTTTGTAAGCATTCTATTATTTTCTACATAGGGATTTTTTAATACTTGTCTTATTTTTAAAGATGTAAATAAAGATTAATTTCAATGTAGCTGCTCCTTTGCCATTTTTCTAAAGATTAATAAAACTGATAAAAGAATATGAATGACAAAGGAATATATTAATTTACATATCTACCCTTTTTTGGGCAATTTTCCATCTGTACATACACCCCATACACTACAAATTCCACCATTTATTAATCTTTTCTGTGTTGCCTACTTGAATATTCTGTTTTTCTCCTTCAGAACACCCCTAAGAACCTGGTCATCATTCGACCAAAACTGGCCCAGTCTTGCTTTGGGAAGTGTCAGGCAAAGGGCTTTTCCTGGCAGACAGGCAGCAGGACTGTTCTGGTGTGCCTGTGCTCAGGAGAAGAGAGGAACATTCTGTCTGAGCAGACAGACAGGGCTGTGGAGGTGCAGTGAGCACTGCTGAAATGCTTGCTGCCATCCCTGTGTCCATGGGCACCACAGCTTCATTTGGCTGCCCAAATTTCACCTTTCCAAACTCTGCAGCTGGCTGCTGCCAGGATCAAAGACAGCCTTTCCTCTCTCCCTGCAATGGGGGCTCCTACTCTGAACCCTGCCTGTGACAGGCAATAAAACAAACCCACACAAAAATCACATTGTCCAGGGTGCATGAGAACAAACGCTAACAAAATAATGAGAAACTGGCAGCAGCAACCTCATACTCTCCCCTGGCTGTCTCTGCTCTAGGGACTGGTGATGAAATCACCAACAAAGAGCTGCAGGGGTGATGGAATAGGCAGGAAAGCCTGGAAGTGGTTAATATTGTGCTACACCTCCTCAGAGAGCTGCAGTCCTTCTTCAGCCATCCACTGCAGCAGGGAGAAGCACCTGAATGTCTGAGGATCTCAGGCTGGCTGATGCTGCTATTTATTAGGCATGAAAGTAGGGAGCCAAGGACTGAGAGCTAAAAAAGATTGAGGCAGGATGAGGAGCTGGGAAATGGAAAGCTGTCAGTCAGGGGGATGGAGCCAACCAGAGAACACATCAAGGGTCTGAGAGAAACAAGACAGAAAGGTAGACCTGACAGAAGGGAGAAAAGACATTTGGAGTTCCCAGCAGAGTAAAGAAGGACTAGAATCTATTGAGAAAGGTGAGACAAAAACCCAGACAGAAAACCCTGACACAGAGCCAGACAAATTAAAGGGTGGAAGTCAGTTTATAAGAATCACTAGAAGATGAGCAAGGGAAATGAGAATTAGGCTTAGACAGACAAGCAGAATGTGCACTGAATAACTAGCAAAGCTGGAAAAGGAGCACCAGGAGGAGGGTGGGAGGGGTGCCCTGCTACCCAGGGGTGCATTCCCAGGCTGGCCAAAAAGCTGCTGGGGCTGGGTAGGGGCCAGAGCAGTGCTGCAGCTTCTGGCACAATGCATCACAAAGGAAAAGCCTGGACATAGCCAGCCTTATTTCTGAAAATCAGAGGCTTCTCCAGACTTGATTCTACAGCTTAGCCTTCAGATCTTTTAAAGTTCTATGTGTTTTATTTTCTTTGGCCATTTTGTTGTAAAATAGAAAATTATTCTCAGTGAACAGAGACTGACAGCTTCAGCTGGTGAGCAGGAGCTGTGGCTGCTACCAAACAACACACAGCTATTAATTTATTTGAGGGATATTCTTATTATTTCTCATACAATAACATTAATGAGCTATGTATATACACTGATGGAAAACAGACTTCACAGTTTCTGTCAACAGTGCTGTATGTGTTACAAGTTTGAATTTTTATTTGAGGTTTCCAGAGCTGCTTTGTTAGTTAGAGAGTTGATCTCAATTTTATGTTGACACCAAAGCAGAGCAGATTAACTTGGAAATGATGCCCAAAGCTTGAAGTGCTGCTGGATCATTTGTCCTTATTGAATGAAGGCAGATTTCTGTATTATGTTACACACTGCTGCTGATGCCATGGTTTTAAATATTGTTCTTTTCATCACTCTTTGTCAATTATCCTACGTTCAGAGTATTTTTTAACTAAATAAATATTCGTGTGTGGTGACTGTCAACATTAGTAGAAAAGTCCCGAAAAGCCAGCTCATAAATGAAATTCTGATTTCAGCAAATTCATTCTTCTCAGATAGCTACATTTCCAGAATAAATGATCATCTCTAATATCATTACCTGAACATAGCAAACCTGGATTGTAAAGGATCTTGGCAGTGAATGATGATAGGCATCAGAGGCTTAATGTTTAATTACTGAACAGAGTTTTGTGGCAGAATATTGTGGTTGTTGCGATCTGTCAGGGAGAAGTGATTCATAAACTCTGCTGCCTGCTCCTCAAATGCACAGCTGGTGGGAATAAAAAATGGACAGCTATTTATGGCTGAAAATCCCACCAGGAAATGTCCTGAAACCCACATGAAAAATAAGTAGAAAATTTAATGAGAAGAGGATGGTGCATTCCTACACACTGTGAAGCACAGAACAGAAATGAGTTACTGATATTCCCTTGGACCTGGATGTTTTAGGAGTTAAGGGTAGTAACTATAATAATTCTCATGATAAGTAACAAACTCTCTGCTCAATGAAGAGAGTGAAGCAAGCTGGGTTTGGCATCTTAATACCCTCTCAAAGTAAACTATGTTGGAATAGGACAAAGGAAAGGGTAAATTGAAGAAGATTCAAATGCCAGCTTTTGCTTTTGCTACAAACACTAGGGACACATGATGAGCTCTAAAGGAACAGAAAAAGTTCTGTTCACTAGTTCCCAAGTGACTCAGTGGCAAAGGTTTTGTGGGGAATGGCAGGTGTAGGTGCCTGGCTCATAGACCTAATGCATTTTTTTTTCTTTCCATCAGTCCATTCTATTTTGTTCCAAACCATTGAGAAAGCTGAAATATAGTGAATTAAAGACCTACAACCCACCCCAAATAACTTGAGAACAAAATTTTTGTCACTTTACCCAGAAGTGCTCCAACAGAGACTGCAGGAACATTCAGAAGTGCTGTGAGTGCTCCTCCAGGCACAGCAGCTCCCCAGGCTGAGTGTCCCACCAAAGCAATCCTTCCAAAACCACAAACTCTGAGCACTCACAATTGAAAATGTTCACTTTCAGAGACAATTTCAACAGGCAAGAAGGTGCATCTCATATCTAAATATGCTGAGCAGTAGTAAGAACAAATGCTTGTTGTGGTAGTCCTGAGGCTCCTTTTCTATTAAAAGCCTTTTCTACATAAGAAATGCTCTGTTTAAAAAGAAAAATTCTGCACTTTTCAGTATTCACATGTTTCTTTGTATGCGTAAATGGTTGCATACATGTTTAAGAGTGAAGGCAAAAAGAAGGAGCTTAAATGGAGATTAATTCATGAAAATCTAAAGCTTGATTTTAGATATTGGATACTCATTTAAATATTTGTCTGACAGAGCTCTGTTCTCCACTCTCATCTGTTTCAATCTAGTTAATGAAATAACGTTTCATATAATAAATAACAGGGGGATTAAGCCAAGGAGTTAACAGTAAGCACTAAATAATGAATCAATGCAAGTCTGGCACATCCCTTGAAGTTGTTTGCAAAAGCAATACATCAGATTTGATCTTTAGAAAGGAAGCAGAGCCCTAAGTTACTTGGGAAGGGTGATCTCTCCTATTCTATATCTGCTGGCAGAAGACCCTGTGATTCTGCCATGGCTGCAGTAAGAACTGAACCATTTACTGATAACTGGAAGAAAGAAGAATTATAGGAGGTGAGAAGAAAGAAAAAAATAAAACCAGCACATAAAGGCAAAAAGTAGAAGAGATGGAGCAAAGTACAGAGTTCCTCATCAGAGAAAGGACCAGCAAGAGGCACAGTGTGGCAGGTGCTCCAGAGAGGTCAGCAAGGAGAATCAGTTTAGACTCACACATGAAGAGGAGGAAGGAACAGCAGGACATTCTCCAAAGGAGACGCTGACAGTGCATCCCAAGCAGAGCTCATTAGAACCTCATCTTTGCACAAATGTCTTGAAGAGTGCAGCTTTCCAGCTGTTCTTTGACAAAGTGCAGAGTGCTGCCAAGAGAGGCAGGGCAGCCCTCCTGCCCCAGCCCTTCCCCGCTGTTGGCAGGTGACACCAGCAGTGTGCTCTGGGTGACAGCAGCCCTCCAATGGGACCAAACCCTGTCCTGGGCTGGCCAAGCTGCCAGGCAGGTGCTCTGAGGATCCAGAACACAGAGCTTCTGGAGCTGGCACCGAGAGGGAGAGCAGCAGCAGCCTGGGGCAGGGAAGGCAGCTCAGTGTTGGGCTGATGGCAACCAGTGATGAAAATCAGACACCAAACTAAGACTGTGCCAGCCTTTGTACATGAATGAACTCTTTCACAGCTGCCTGCAGCACTCCCTGAGTAATCACAAAGATTCTCTTGACCACACATCATTTTTGGCCAAGTCTGTCCTGCATTTTGGCAGGTGACACACACAGGCTGCACGTACAGGTATAACCCCATGAAGCTGTGCATCACTTTGATGAGAATGAGGTGCCTTCTAAACATTAAGGCATTTTAAGTCAGAGCTGTCAGTCTCCTGTGGAAGTGACATCAGTCAGCTCCTTTTTGGGAGGGACAGGGCTGTTCAGCCATGGCTGCTCACAGCAATGAGCTCAGTTTGAGCTAAGGCAGGGCTGACTTCTGCTGCCAAATGAAGGCAATGGTTTGCCCAGAAGTCTCAGCTCTGGTGAATAATCAAAAGAAAAAGCTCTCAATGTAGGCATCATTACTGAGACACTTGGAAAAGGAGGCCCTTTGGAAAAGCCTGGATCTGAGGCTTCTTGCTTGTCAGCACCACTGATGAATCCAAGTGCATCTCCATGCTGAGGCATCTCAGCCTCTGGGCAGGAGGGAGCAGGGGCTGAGCAGGGTGGGGAGGAACTTCTGCATCAGGGATGTATTTCTGCATGCTCAGAGAAATAGTGTAAAGGTCACAGTAACAAAATAAAATAAAACAAAATGGGGTTACAGCCAGTTAAATGAAGGGAAAAAGGTTAGAAAGTGAAAAATTTCCTTTTAGGAAATGTAAGCACACTCTTCTGTAGCTCAGGTAGGCTTTTTGCTGCTTTTTACTGTAAGTTACAAATTTTGACTAAATTTCTTTAAGCACAACACTGAACACTGTAATTTGCTCTATTAAAGTAAATTTAATTGATATAAGTGAGAACACAGCATGCTCCCTAATATTACTTGACTGAATTTTTCTGTGGGCTGGCTATCAGTTCCGAGTGTTACACCATACACTCCCACTCCTCACTCGGGTCCTGGCCCCTGCTTTGACAGCTCTGCAGTGCTGTTTCCCAGCTGGAAGAACTCCAGTCAGACTTTCTAACCTCCAGAACACATGGCTAAATGTGTTCTATACTAAATGGCTACACAGAAAAATCTGCAAACTTCCATGTCCACAGTTTAACAGAACTTTAAAAAAACCCCCCTTGTAGAAGAGAAAATTATAGAAAATGGGGTTAGGCTGAATAAATGAATCAGTTTAACTTCTGAAAGAGAAAACAGGTTTCTATTCTCCCTACTTGCTTTCAGATGGCTGACTTCCATAATACTCTCTGTAGACATCTTGGATTTCCACACCTTTTCTCAGTTTTAAACTTTCCCTTACTTCCACAGAAACAAGCTCTGTCTAAGCCTTAAATTAAATAAGAATTACTTTGGAGGGAAAAAAAACCCCCACCAATAACCTTTCTTACAAATTTTCATAAGATCTTAAGTGCTCTAGAATCAATGTCAGAGCACTTGCTGTTGATAGACACTGAAGAGATTAAAAGTCATTTGAGTTAAACTGAAAACAAAACTTTTTCCTAAATTAAACTTCCAAAAATTAGTATCAGATGCTAATTTGAGAAGATTGTAGGGAAATTGCTTTTTCTACTGCTCAATCCAAAACTTTATGTATGACATAATTTCCTTCTAAAAAGAAATCTGTTACATATCTGCAATAACCAAAAATAAAGATGATAAAATTAACCTCAATGCTTAACAGTAATCTAAGAACAAGCAACAGAAGTGTTTCTTAAAACAGTGTCCACTAAAAGTAAAGATGCTCCTCTGTATATTTCTGTTTGTATCTAGCTTACTCCCAAACCAGTTTCAATAATTTTGAAACACAGCAAAACCAGAAAAACACTGAGTTTCTACTTCAAAATGTTACCAAAAAAAAATCACAGAAAAATCTCTGAGATGTTTCTTTGAGAAAATTTCATCTTACAGAAAGCCAGCACTGCTTCTTATGGCTTGGATCCTCTCCCCTGCTATTTGGGCATAAAAACATTTCTACACAAGTGGTGTGATATATTGTTTTTCTTTATTTCAAAAAATAAATTCTAATTATATGGGTGAACATTCATGCTCTGTGTAAAAACATGTAGTTGTCCTGTAGAGAAAACAGATAAGTAATATATGATATAACTTTTCAGAGCACGTTTCTGATGTGTAATGAATGTTTTGTTTAAAGTGCTTTGTAACAGCATTTTAATGAGTCTTTTGCAGAAAATTTCCTGAAACACAGTGAAATTTGAGCAGCCTAGCTGACTGTGTATATGAAAAAAACAAACCTGACAACAAACACCCCCACAGCCAACCCTCCCCTAAATCTCACCCAGTGCTGTCTCCCAGGAAATTGTGACAGATTCTACGAGAAACCTGGGTCCTGTGCACATTAGAAATTCCTTCCTGCAGGGTTAGCAGGTGTGGGCTGTGTCAAACAAATTTATTGCAGTCTGTGCTAATAACCAAAATTATAGAAAACCTAGATGAAAGTGCTCTGCATCCAGCTAATTTGAAGCTACCTTATGAGACAATAACAAGCTTCTAACAGTTTTCCCCTTTTTTAAAATACACTAATTATGCTTAATGTTCCCTGTCGCATTAGCTTTCATGGTAATTATATTTCAAAACTTTTGCAATTAGGGTACAGTTAATATTGTGGAATATTGCAATTATTTTTCATTGTGACACCTCTATTGAAAACTGGTGGCATAATGATCACATTGTTCAACTAAATCAGACCTGTAGAAATATGGCAAATGAACCAATTATAGATTATTATTTCTAATTACAGATAATGCCCTTTTCCTTGCTTTGTCCAGAACAATTTCCCAAATACCCAGACTCTTCCTAGTTTTAAAAAAGCCCAACAAACTGATTTCTACACCTTCAATTTTCTTACACACATTCTTTTTTATATATACATATATATACATTTGTAGCATGTAAATATACTGTACATTATATATTACTAATGTGTGAGCATGGACAGATGTGGACAGGCACATCAACACATACAGAGATAATTTACAGTTCATACAGTTTCAGTCAACTGCAGCTATAAATGTAAAGACCACTAAGTGCTCACTCTGAGCAAGGATTTTACTCAGTGATTGAGCCTTGGAGGAAATGTCAAATACATTTCAAATGCACTCTGCAGCATTTCTAATTCAGCCCCACACTGCCCCAAAGAACATTTCCTTATTTCTGCTCACCCTCCCTCTTTAATAAACTCAAGGGCTTTGGCTCTGTACCCTTAACCCTCTTGCTCACATTTCCACCATTAAACCTAAATATCAACCTTCCCCCATCTACGGACTGGGTTCTATTTATTGATGCTGAATGAGCTCAAGCCCTTGATAAATGACAACAGCAGAAATGCCTGAGAACTAATATATATAATTGTGAAAATTTGAGGTTCACTCTGGGGTTTTGAAGAGCTGCTTGTAATTAAACCAGTCTATAATTTGGTAGGACAGACCTCTATTACATAAAAGTACTTTCAGAAAAAACACGGCAGAGGAATTGGAGAGGTACTGCTAAAAAAAAAAGCAGCCAGACAGGTAATGGGAGACATTCTGTTATTTTCAATACTTTAGCAATTCTGAGATTAATTATCATTTACCATTTACATTCTTCATATGGAATTTTAATCAACGCTCGCTTAATTAAGTTTTCATTTAAATTACACTAAACCAGTGATAAATAAATCAACGATCAAATCGCTGACTTCAAACAGAGAAGACCTTTACCAAATTCCCTGGCTTGCCAAACCCCACCATCTGTACATTTCCCAGCTACCAGACTAATGAATTTCAAGGTTATATTACCAAATGTAAGATAGAATTTCTGGCCAACATCAGACAGTGGAAATAAAGCTTGTATGAAACGCTTTCCCATCATTTCTGACGTGAAAAGATCTGGGAACAACTTTATGTGACTCCTTATTCCCTTCAATAAAGAGCAAATAAGACTAAAGTAAAACTCCTCCAAAGATGATTTCAGGCAGAAATCTGAAAACTGCAAATCTCAGCTTATTCAATACTGTAGAGTAAGGTTTTTTTTAAGAGCAATTGCCTGAACAATGAGCACATTTTCAAAATGAACTATAACTCTCTCTCCTCTGACCCTCTGAAACTCTAAAAGCTGATTTGAGTGATTAAATGACAGCTGCAAGTCATGAGAAATCTGGCACAGAATATAATTTTAAAGAATGCCTCAAAGTCCTGCCATCACTAATGTCTGTCATCACCCACCTTTCCATCATTTCTTGGCTCATATTAATTGATTTTTTTTTAAGTTTACGTGACTTATTTTTCTGGACATAGCATTTTTCATGCAATTTTTTGTTTGCATTAACTTGAGACACAGAGTCTCCACCATCTGCTGGGCACTGACAAAATACAGGATATATAAACTGTGCAGTGGAATGCGTTTCTCCCACTCTGTGTAGCAGCATTTATTTACCTGTATGGATGGGAAAGAGAACATGACCATGGGGGTTATGTTCATGTATATTTGTATATATACATGCTCTATATGAAAATCACCTATAAACTACACGGGTTTCCAGCATATGGATATACACAATATACATCTACTAATACAAATATCTATTTAATAATATCTGATTAAATATTGCTGATAACAAATGTTATAATAGCCTGGAAATAGCTCAACAAAGGGGTTGAAAATAGTCATTAGTGGTTTGAAAACAGGGATTGACTTCTTTTCCTCATGGAAAATAAAAAGTACTAAAAATACCCAAACTTTTATTTTCTTCCCCAAGCTATTGACTATATATAAGACCAGTGCTCTAAAAGCCATCATGTTTGAAAATCAACTCATCTTGAAAGACTCCTCATAAATAATCAAAATCAACCACTTTAATAAAATAACAATTCTACAGAACAGGGGTTCTTTATTGTTTGTTTGGGGGTTTTTTTGTTTTGTTTTTCATTTTGTGGGGATTTTTTTGCTCTTTGTATGTTGTTTTCTATGGTGTAATTCTGCCCAATTATTTCAAAAATTTCTACCACATTACAGATAAAAGTTTTAAGGTAATAATCACTTTAAAAAGTAATGGCTTCAAGATTTCAAGGATTTTAGAAACAAAACCAATACTGATGTGCTCCTATTTAACTGCACATCATCTCTGCTGGACATTTTCTGGAGCAGTGAAAAATGCAAACACTGGTGTTAAGTGCCCTGTTCTTCCTAATGACCATCCTTTTCTATTGGACAACAATATTTGCTTTACTGACAGTTGTCAGAATAGTCCATTAATAACTCCAGAGGATAAAAAGGGTACATTTCATCCCATGCCATGCTGGGTAATGTCATATTTGATGTCCACCCAAAACACGCCAGTAAATTTCACTTGGGAAATTCCTTTACTTCTCTAGAAGAAACATGGATATTCCAAGTTCAATTAGAAATCCACTGTTATTTTAATTTGCTTCATTGCACAAAACTTTTTCTCTCCTATATGTCGTGTTCATAAGCGGAGATGCAATTTTATTTCCAGAAACCTTTATGATGCAGTTTTAATTATATGCAAATTCCTGCTTTATTGATCAGTACCGTTGTGCCTATTTGAGCCATAACAATCCTCTGCAATGACACAGCAGAACTCTATGTTGCTCTGAGCCACTGACATTTAAGTATTCCCAGAGTAAGTGCCAATGGCTATTTTGGAGCTCTTCCAATATTCAAGAAAGGGACCTAACTTCACTATCACTAAAAACAGCATTAAATGTATTTTTTTTTTTTGTCTCATCTTTGAGATAATTCAAATTTCTTTTCCCCCAGTAATTCAATATTCATCAATACTGCATCTCTAATGTCTCATGAAAAGCATTCAACCAAGCTCAATGGAAGTGCAGGAATCTGAAGTTTGTTTCTAAATTCAAAAACTTTTTCATAGTACTGTCCTGACTAATACATAATGTTTGCAGTGGACCAGTCAGTAAAGCTGCTATTTCAAGCTTGCTTATCTATTAATTTTTAGATCCTGTAATAAGCTTTTAACACTTTCAGCTAAAAATGGTGGGATAAAAATTGAAAAAAACCCTTAATGTTTGCATCAAGACAACACAAAAATGATCCATATTCTGATATGCATCACCTGTAAATATGAGTGGGCTTAATACCCTCATGTCATATTGCTTAGCAATGAGACTTCAGCTATGGAGAATCCTTCCATTAGTTTACATTTTGTAATTGTGAAACAGAGACTGCCACATGAAGAAGTGCCAAAAGGAGCACTAGGCACCGAGTTAGAGGCTCAAACAAGATTTAAGTACAAATAAAAGCAGGCAAGCAGCTTCATTATGTGAATTTTGATGAATAGGGTGCAAACAAGAAATCATTAGAGAGCCTTTAACCATCATCTAATAACACAGATTAATAAAAGCAGCTGGGAGAGCTGTAAGAATATCAGTTCCCTTTCATTTCATGGAGCCTGTCAGAGCAGGCAGAGCCCAGCCACAGCTCCTTCCCCATCTGAGCAATTTGCTCGGTGTCTGCTCTGAACATTCTCCATCCCTGTGAGCTTCACTCATGGGAATATTCAGCAACATTCACATATTGGTTTTATACTATTAAATTAACTATGTCTCATACCTTCAACAGATCCCAAAGTGAAAATCAAAGGTGGAAGAAAGCATTAAATCCTATGAAAATATGAAGTGGGCAGTTTCTACAGGAGCACAGTGGCCTGCAGAGCCACTCTCATGGCTGGGCTGCTGTGGGAAGCTCCCACTGCCCCCATCCAGTGATGTTTGGAGTGACTACCTAGAACAGAGGTTAGAGTTAAAAGAATAAAGTAGGTATTTATTAAAGGCTTTTAACAGCTAGACCTCAGGCAGTCTGTAGCCTGGCAGAGGCTACACCCAAGATCAACAACAGTCACGAGTTTTAGTTTTTTAGACAGATGTAGGTTTGGTCTGTTTGCATATCAGAGGCTAATTGTCCAATTACAGTTTCAGGGAATGAAATCACATTCCCCCAGTTTGCTTCCACCCCCATTCACTTTTGTTTGTACTTCTCAGGGCCTGAGGCTGTGATGGTGACCTTGGTTCTCAGGCCTGGAAGGATTGTCTTGTCTGACCAGACTGTGAGGAGAGCTTGCTAACACTCTGTATGGAGTTCAGAGTCATACATGAGTGCAGGACAGGATCTGAAAAACATAAAAGCTAAAACTTAAGTCATCACCAGGATATTTGGTCTGTGTTTGCCCTGCAGTGAGAAAATAAAAACTGGAAAAAGGAACACAAATTTAATAGTGGCTCAGACTGGAGACTAACAGAGGGAGATATAGAGAGTTTTAGTTAAGAAACACATGAGGGGGTTAGAAAAAACTAGAGAGGGAAGTTCTCCTTTATATCTTCTCTTTACTTATTATTTTTCTGGTTTTGATAACACTACATTGAAACCATCATCTGAAATAATACAATTTCAGTACAATTCTCTCAAACTTTTTAGGTGCTTTCTCATAAATCCATATGAAAGCATTTTGTGGAAATGAGAAGTAATTCAACAGCAAAATTTTTGCTCAGATTTAAACCTAATGGTCATATTTCTGTAGATCCTCTCAATATAAGCCTATAAGGACAGACTTTTTTGTTAATAAACACTTTTTATGTTAATCAAATGAACCAAACAGATTGGTTATTAAAAAGCAGTTAAAAATTTAAGATTTTCAGAGAAAAGAGAAAGTATTTAAGGTGAATATTCAAACATCCCCCAAGAACCCAACACAAACCCCCAGGTATCCTACCCTTTTCCTCAAACCAAACAAACACCAAACCAGCCATCCAGATTTTGAATTTGTGCTTCTATACCCCTTAGAAACTTGGAAATTTGAATTGAATCTGTCGGTTCTATAAAGAAAATACCACTCTATAAACCAATCTATACTATGCTGTGAAGAAACCCCTGGATGCTGATCCAGCAGGATCCACCAGTACTAATTTGCTCAAAGACATGTAAATGTTAAACATGAAGCAGTTGGCATCAGCTGAACCCAACGTGGCTGCTCGGTGTTCCCCAGAAGAGTCAGCTGCACTGGGGGGTTCCTGGGCTCAATGAGCAATTGCTGGAGCTCCCCAGAATAAAACTGCCTTGATAAAGAGCTGTGAAACAGCACCAGTTGCTTTGTGACAGCAGGATATTAATGGAAATTGTTCCAAAAAAAGAAATTGAAACAAGAGTCTCTAATGCATTTGCATTTCTGGCATGATCTCAGAGGAACTGAGGAATCCAGGCTGTGGAATGCTTCCAGCCATCAACAACAGAAAATAAAGAGAGGAAAAAGATATTTAGAACTGGCCTGTAGATAGAAAGCAAAGGAAGAACTAGGTTTTGTGGCCATCTATGTACATCTGGATGACAACTGCTAGTGATTTGTATTGTCCCCCTTTCTCCTGCAGATCATTTGGAAGGATGGCTGTGCCACCTGGGAGATGGGCTGGCCTTCAGCTGCTGGCAGGGCACTTGGGCAAGGGGGTTTCCAGCCAGTCTTGAGTCTTTTCCTTAGATTAGTGTTGTAAGAACAGTCCCTCACCAGCCTTTCTGAAGTACCAGAACCTCCAGTTCTCAGCCTGTTCATACACTTCACTGTCCACAACCTTCTAACACCATCATGATTTCAAATCAGTCTCAAACTAGAAATTTAAGTCTTGGAAATTCCTCAATTTCTTCAAGGCACCCTTTACCATCTTCTCCAGCTGCAGATAGCACTCACAAGTATAACTGACTGGCCTTCACATGTCTACTAAGTTCATGGATTTTAGAATAAATAGCTGTTTTCTAACTGCTGTTTAGTGCCTGCTTCAGACCACAAGGAGACAAACTATCCACAAACATCTAATTGAATTTTACTACATTTTTAGCTGAAGAAAGAGAGAGAATGAAGAGACAGACTTGGAAAATGCAGAAACAATAAGGATTTAGTTTTTGAAATTCAGAACCATTTCATTTTTAAGCAAATATTTTCACCTTTCATTTTGACAATTTAAGTGTTTTTCTTTTCTTTTTTAGCTACACTGAAAAGGAAAACACAAAGGTTGAAACTTAAAGTGAGAAAAAAATCTAAGCCACATTCTCCTGTAGATTGAAGTGTTTTCCAATTAGCAAACTTGGTTAGCAAGAGCAATATAAAAGTCCAAATTTTTTCCTTCATCCATCCTAAGTCTTATCGATGGTGGTTTTTTTTGTTTGGCCTCCATGTTACTCCTTTATGGTTTGCAGCAAGTTTTTCAGGTGAGCTGGAAATGCAGGTGCCAGGAGTTGATGAAACCTTCATGGCAGGGTCACAAAGGTTTTACTTGCCCAGTCCCTGTCCTCAGTCTCAGTCCCTGAGAGAATCACTCAGAGCCATCCTCTACCACTCGAGCTCCACCTCCCCAAACTCCCTCCTCTCAACTTTCACAAATTATTATAATTATTTTACTTTTTTAAAATTACATTTCCAGAAGCCTAAAGCTCACAAGCTAACAAAGATTTTACAACTTTCCATATCTGCCAGTGCCTATATTTTACAGGTTTCTGTCAAGTAAAACAATTATCCACCTGTTTGCAGAAAAAAGTATTAACAAACATACTCAACACTGCTTTGTTAGGCAGAACATTTCACACCTCATTACTTTACTGAGGAGCTAGCCTGGTGTTCAGTGTACAGAATTCCTGCTGATTCCAGTAGAATAAGTTATTTGTATGCCCCAAAATAATTATCATGCCATATACATTACAGATTTAATTAATTCACTACACAATATTAAAGTCCAGATTTCTGAGTTCTTCCTGAATCATGTGGATTTGCAGTTGGGTCTTCCCATTTCATTCCATACTAACAAATGTTCTCCAGGTCTGAAGAGCAAGAAGGACCTTTCAAAATAAAAGGGTCATAAATCTTAGTGGTATTCAGACAATACTGAACTTTTCTGTTATTACAAATGGAGTTTTTGGGGCATGGCAGTTCACAGCAAGCCAATCCCTCTTTTGAAAGATTTTGAAAGATCTATCAGCACAGTAAAAGTTTCAGCTTTTAGGGGTTTGGGGTATATAGGGTTCTATGCCCACATATTCTATTTTATCATTTACAAAAAGTCATTGTCATTTTCTACAATGTTCTAGTTACTGCTCCTAAATTAGCAGAGCATCAGTACAAGGAGTCTTCTCAAAACAATCCAATTTCCATACCAAGCTGCCAATTTTCCTCCCTTTTAATTTACTAAGTTGTTTTTTTCAGATCCAAACTATTCAAGATTAGCACCAAGTTATCACTACAATCGTAGGGATGCTGCTATGGTTCTGCTTGTAGGTGTGCATTTATTTATTTATTTCACAAACCATTACCCCTGACATGAATAAAAGGAGAGAAAAGCTCAGTTTGTGAAGATCCCACTGTTCCAGCCCCATGACACCCAGCACAAGTGCATTAGGCAGAAAGGAACCATTGTACAGGAGCGACATGTGAGGCAACACCTTGGTGGGGAGAGGCAGGGATCCAAGGAGAGAGGAGTGACAAATAGCATCCTACACAGATGGAAAAGATCACTGCAATAAAAGCAACCTGGGGAACTGGGAGCAAGTGAAGTGTTGCTACAGACTGGAAGAAAACACAAAATCCAAACAAACGGAACAGAGCGAGACACAAAATTTCCTTCACATGTGAATGTGACAGAATGAGCTGTGGAATCATTTTGGGAGCTGATAAAATGGAACAAGATTCCCTCTATGCCTTGATGTGAAATGATCTGAAAATTAAGCATTTACTCAGGCCAGTAATTAACTTCTACAAACATTCTAAGTCCTCGGCTTTCTGTGTAACAATCTGTCAGAAACATGAATTATGCATATTTGCAATGTAATAAAAAAGGTAATGTTTGGTTGATTTCCTTCCTTGAGGAAAAAAAGAACCCCTCATCTGCAATTTCAGTCTGTAATCATTTCAAACGTTGTGGGAATTATAAACTCCACAGGAACTGGATCAATTCAAGACTTGCACTGGATTTCCTGGCTCCTTGCAGTGTCAGCTGTGCACAGCCACACCAGGGCAGACACGGTGAGAGCACAGAGCATCACCATCAAACACCATGCTCAGCTCTGAGTGCAGCCCATCTGAACATCTGCTTGTTCTCCCAAGAGAAATTTGTGTAACCCTGCACCAAAATAAGGCAGCTGTTTAGTGGAGGAACCACAGATTTTCATCACATTCCCACCGTAGGAATGTCTGCACAAGGTAGCTGAAGTTGAGACTGTGAGCAAAATCCTGGTCTGCAGAAGCATTCAGCAGCAGAAGATGCAGTGATGCAGGCACAGGAGTCCTCCTTACAACATGGCTTATGCATTTAAAGAGCTGGGTTAGGAAATAAGAGGAAAGGATAATTTGCTTGGCTGAGCTCTGTTTTCAGCAGAGGTTTCACCAATAAAGCTGTATGTGCAAACCCTTTTAGGGCATGTGCTCCCAGAGGGCAACAGGGCTGTGGCAGGGAAACACAAAGGGAAAAATATTCAGAGTGAAATGACAGAGTCCAGATTTCTCTCTGTTTATGCTGAAGGGATGTTGCAGACATGCATGGGAGAACTGCCAGGCAAAGAGCCAGGCATTAATAGGGCAAGAAAAAGAATATCACTGAGAATAACTAGTAACCACTGATCAGTTTCTCCAGTGATGTGCTGAAGTTTCCCATCTCCTGTACTTTTAAAAGTAAGACTGACTATCTTCTGAAGGAAAAAATTCCTAATTTTGATTAATTTAATCATGCTTCATATGAAGACAAACTCAGTTTCTAGAGATGTTAATGTGATAAATAGGTGACATATATTTACAGTTTGCCTGATAAGATGCTAATATGTATAATCATATTAGAAACAGGTATCAAAACTGTAAATCCATTAATGTAATTTTATAACTAGGGGTAATAATTAAGCACTAGATAAATGCACCATTTATCATTTAAATAAACCAGAAGTGTATGGCATATCAAAATCAGAAAATCCATAAGACAAGGTATTGACTCAGATGAAAAGTGCCTCCTTGCTTTCAAGTGTTTATAATGACACTTATTTGGATTTATAGGGACAAAGAAGGAAGTTATTAAACTTTCTGCTGTTACAAAACCAACCAACCAAGCCACTCACAGAACCTTCTGTATACAAATATTGCAAAATATTTGGAAAAAATTATACCCTAAATTTTAGTTTCTCTACTTTGCAGCCCATGAAGTGCAAACAATTTGCATATCCTCAACTCTTCACTTTCAGTCAGCTACCAAATTGTGTAGGTAGGCAGCTAAAAAACATGAAATGTTTTCTAAATGTTGCCTTTCCACATAAGGAGCAGCACTATCCACTATGGAAGTTGTCAGGACTGTGCCACTGCCAACGAAAGGGAGATGCATTTCAGAAGATTTAAAACTCTGTATCAAAAGACAAAATTATTAGAAAGCCTGAAAAGTTCTTCCCACACAGTATCACTCACAGCAGAGACTGTTAGCAAGAACATTTTTAGCCTTTTCCACACACAAAGGAAAAACACACAAGCAGCATCTGGACTCCGCATACAAAAGAAAGAGAAGAATAAAAAGAGATATTTTCTGCTTATAATTGCAGTATCCTCAGTGCCTTTCAGTTTTCAAATGAGGTACCAAGTCTAGGCACTGATTTTCTTGGTGCAAGGACACTGAGCAACAATATTGAGCCTTTAAGCTTCAAAATCTTTCCAAAGTTTCCCAGTTATTGGTGATCTCTAAGTAGCTGCCACGAGACAGAATAAGCATTGGTAATGAGGAAAGGCCTGACTGGCCACAGCCACTGAGTTGTGTCCCAGCCACCAGGGAAGCTGGCAGAAAACAGCAACACACAGAGAAATGGAACCTTGGGAAGTCCGTGCTGCAGCTGCTTTGCTGGGGGAGCTTTTATTGCTACAGGGGTTCCCAGTTCAACACAAACCTTAAACAATCAAAAGCAGCTAAAATAAAATCTCTCCAACTCTCAAAACAATGGCAAGCTTAAAAAAAACTCTGTAAACAACAGAATTCAAGTCTGTTCTCAATTCTATGGCTTTTTGTAATTCATTATCATTTTTATTACCACAGAACCTTCTGTTTGAGATTTGATTGTTGTTATTATGAATTCATAAATTAATAAATAGAATGTTTCTGCCATATCTTAATATCTAGAATCACATCTTCAGGCAGAAATTCAGACATTTGCAGGCATCATCAACACAGGGTATAGAGATTAGCAGCAGCCATAATATCAGTAATAGGTGCAGCAACATGGAGTTGATACTTTAGAAAAAGTACACCCTTCAGTTTCAGTGGGAAAACATTGTTCATGCTGTTCCCTCCATTTCTAATTCTAGTTCTAAGCTCTAAAATTAGACTCCATGCTCAAGAGATGCAACAGAATGAGAAAGTAACTAGTCATTAAAGATTTAGAGAATTTAATTATTAGAAACAAATTTTGAAAAAAATTATTTATTGAAAGGCCTTGCTGCTACATCCACACACTGTTTAAATATGTGTATGAAGACACTCTTGCTTACATCCTCAAAGCTAGGCCAGGCTCCATAGCAGAAACACACACATAATTTACTTTTGATTTGGAAAGAGAGACAAAAATGATCAGTCTTATCACCCTTTCTCTGCATTGCTGTAAAGCAACATCAAAAGAAAGTTCTTAATGGCATTTCCTTGTGAATATATTGAGGAAGAAGCATCCTTTCTCAGGAGAACTGTACACACACACAGCTGGAATGCAGGGCTGCCTTTTGGAGACAGTTATAGGAAAGTATAGGAAATAATTTAGGAACCCCAAGCCTGGAACCTTAACTGATTTTAAATGTTGCTGCTCTAAGCATAACTTGACAAATTCTACAATGTAATATTCTGAAAGATGTTCCAAAAGATGCTGCTGAAATCTTATTCATATACAGCAGCTAGGACAGGAAAGTGATGGTGGAGGAGGCCAAAAATTTCTCTCTGATTACTGTTCCTCCCTACCTGACCTCAGAAGTGATGCACAGAGATCAACAAAACCAAACCAAAACACAAGAACAAACAACAAGCAGCAGAATAAGACAAAACCCTATTTCCTGGCCCCAGCTGCCATATTGATAAGGGAGGAAGATTCCAATTCCTTTTCTCCCTTGTTGCTGGACTTTCCTCATTACCTACTGAGCTGTCCAAACTCTTTTATTTAGTCTCTTAGGTAAAACAAAGGCAATGGTTCATGAGGATTAAAAAAGAGAAATAAATAAAGCTATGGATTCTCAATATTTGTGGCTGCCAATGTATTTTCTGTCCTGTAGGTTGATAGGTACAGAAAATTGAGGTTTCCATTCAGTAGGGGGTGATGCTTAATCATATTAAGGGATGTAATCATTTTTCTATAGGATTAATTTATTTCTTAAAGCAAGAGTTCTGCATTTTGGTTTGCATCATAAAGTAGAAACTGGAGATACTTCTTTATTTGATGCCAGATTGTAAGAGGGCTATAAAACAAGCACTTCCAAGCACTCCCAGAAGAGAATCTAAAATAAGTTCTCCAGCTACAGTGCATTAATGAAAGTTCTGGCTTCTTTCAGAAAAGATTTTTACAAACTAGATTAGACTGCATGGAGGTGGTGGTAATTACACATTAATAATAATGAAATTCTATAGACAGGTAGTATCTGTGGAACACAGGAGATCCATCTAGATATTTATACTAAAAATAATGAATATTGATATTTTACATGATATTTCCACACAATAGGCTCATAAGCAAAAAGAATCTTATTCTTTATTCACACTCTAACTAAAAGACAACATTAAAGAACAACAATTATTTCCTTCAAGCCAACCTGTTTCTCTTTTCTTCTCTCCTTGCTGCCAAAAACTGCTTGTGAAAAAAACAAAGCAAACCCCGTCCTCTAAGCAGCATCCAAACTATTCCATGGACAGATATTGTTACATTGAACCAAAGGCTTTGTATCCCTACTTCTGAGCCAAAAAGACACATTAACACCAAAAAAATGGGTACCATCCCCCTTCCAGTTAAACTTCAGCAAGTTCTTGACAGCAATAGTGACAATATCTAAACCACAGTTTGGAATTTTCCCCCCAATCAAAATACTCCAGAGATCATTTTGCTTCTACTTTCTCATTGTTAGAGTGGTTGAAGCTGATGAATGTGTCCAGTTATGGTTCCATTATATGACAACCTAATGTCTGAGTAGGTCTATCCTGTGTCTTTTACTCGGACTGAAAAATGAAGAAGCAAACAAACAAATTGTTTTTGTATTGTGAGTTCAAAATTTGGTTTAATATGAATAAATCCTCTCTAGTAAAGGCAAGGGTGCAAATAACAAAAACCCTTCTCTTTGTTCACATAAGGTTGAAAACCAGCCTGTTATATTGTATTTTGACTGAAGCCATTAAAATGACATTTCAACAAGCTGACTCACCTTATACTACCAGAAAAAAAAATAAAACACATATGAGAAGAAGAAATAAACCTATTCCTACTGTTAGCTGTAAGAAACCATCTCAGGAAATGGTATGGCAGGAACTGACCTTCTTTTAAAAGGACAAAAAAAATCCACTAACTTTTCATGGCTAAGAGGTTCCTTCTACAATGTTTGTGTTTTTCCAAATACTATCAGCAGGTGCACCAGATTTCAAAAACCTCTTGTCCTTCATCACATATAATTGTGCTGCATATTATATTAAGAAATACAAGCAGAGGAATGTAAGTGATGGGAGTTCAATTAAAACCAGCATAATATCTCATTGCATAGAAAATGATTCTGCAACTGAAACAGGTTCTAATGAGAGAAAAAAAGGAATACATTTTCACATATTTTTAATTACATAGAACTTCCTCAAACATGATTTTTAATAATATATTCCATTAGGTTAACATCATATTTAAAGAAAGTGCATTTTCTGATTTCATTTCAAGTTTGATTTTGAGCAATTATTGTGTCATTGTTCTGCAGCAGAAAGGTTGAATTCATTTACTGTGTGGTTATGCTAGTTATGATTGATGTCGCTTCTCCAAATGATAAACCAATCACCCCGATGATGTAATGTCATTTTAAGAGTGCTATAATCACATTTCTCTCAAACTGGGAGTTCTGATGAGTTCTAACAAAGATTTATTGTAGATTAAAGGCCTTCATAATATCAACAATAGATTGCTCATTTGATAGAATATTTGATTAGGTAATTTTTTCAGGCAAATGATTTTTTCCATATATATAAAGCATGGCTCTTGTGAAGGGCACAGGGCAACACATGTGGATGAGTGGCTCCTCATGTCCAAAAAGGCTCATCTTAAACCTGTTGAGGAGCCACCTGTAATTACAGAGCTTGAAACAAGAGAAGTATCCAATCAGACAAACAAGAGGAAACTTCTATACTGTAATTAGTAGAAGACATTGGCAAATATTTCATATTCAGCATGCACTTTGAAGACTAGGATAGAAATATTTAAAGAAGCAGCTAGAAAATGCTAGCAAAATTTTATGAGTGATTGAAGATTATCTGGGGTCTAAGCATCTACAAATCTTCCTTTTAAACCCAAGCCCAAGTTTAAGTAAAATTATTATACTTAATTACTGTCTCTCAAATGTCTGGATCTATATTGCTAGGTTTCCAAAGGAACTAAAAAAAATAAACTAAAAAAAATTTAAAATGAAAAATAAAGAAAAAAACCACAATGAGGGCATGATCAATGTTTTTTTTTGTCATGTAGATGGTAAAAGCCACTCTGAAAATCATTCAAGGATAATGATAAGCCACAAAAAGTAGTAACTTTCTCCAATTTAATGTATAAGTCATTATCTGTTGTATTTTCTTATAAGCTCTATAAAGAAGCATTTTGAGAACTAAAGAAAAAAAGTCACACCACTAAGAAATGCTCATTATTTTCCAGAAGATCCATTGAGTCCAGAAGAACTCAGGCTACAGAACACTCTGTTGTAATCAAGCTGTTATGTAAGTGTGTATGGTAAAAAATATTAAAAAAAAAGGACACCTGCATCTTATACCCTGAAAATTAAAAGTCATTATATATTATATGACTGTTTATTAAAGAAGTAAATGGGATATGTGGGGAAAAAAGTGTTAAAACGCAGAATAAACAAAGCAAAGCCAATCAGAGGGTGCCAAAAAGGTTCCTTGGGTCAGCCCATAGCAGCAACTGTTAAACACAAAGCTTTTAAGGATACAAAGAAACCGTGATTATGATTTAAAATGAAACATAAAGAGCTCTTCCATCAAATTTTCTGATGTTGTTTTACTGCCACTTCCTTCATTTGGCTTCCTAAGAAAAGCCATGCTGGTTCCCTCAGTCCCAGCAGTGGCTGTAATTACCAAGAACTCAAGTATCCACTAAGTCTCTTTTTTTAGCTCACATTCCCTGACCTTGATTTTTCTTCTCCTTATTTCATTCCTCTCCCATTTACTTTTCCTATTCCTGTTTAAAATCTCATCAACTGCTTGATCCACCACACCTTTTAGACAGTGTTCTCTCACCCTTTATTCCTTTCTTCAGCTGTGAACATTCCCTGCTCCTGAGCTCTGAGACAAGACAAGCATTCCTCCCTGCACACAGGTAATGATCCATCACCAACCCAGGAACCACAGCTGCTTTTTCCATGAATATTCCTTTACATTTCTCTGCCCTAAGGTCCCCTGTAATTTTATTTCCCTGTTACTGAGACTCACAGGTGCTTTTGTGATTCTCCACAAGCTGATCTTGTTCTTAGCACCCTGCCATCACCTACTTTCCTACTCCACCATCCTCTCTGAGTATTTTAATGTCCTGTGAAAATTCATTGGGGAGCTTCAACTTCTGCTCACTGTCTTACAAATAACTGCTCAGCATGCTGCAGGAACCTTCCCTCTTACCCTGTGTTAGGTTAAATGCTTCCTTGAAGGCATTTAGTGGCAGATTTTGCTGAGACACTTTTGAAAACACAAAGACCCTTCAATCAGCTGGATCACCCTTATTCAGAAATGGCTGAGCCCTGCAAAATCCTCTTGAATGCTTCTAAGGCATGAAACTACACTGACTCAAAGACAAATCACACCCACTTCCTGACCCCCTCCCCTTTTCTATGGCTTCTACAGAGTTGTCCATTACAGACTTTGAGACCTGCAGCTCCCAGATTACCCTTTTGAGGGTGTTTTCAGAGATTACAAATCTCTTAAAACACCCTCAAAAGTGGCATGGTATTTTCCAATACATGCAATTTTTGAATTATCATTTCTTTGTGCAATTATATTTTAACATACCTGAACAGGATTAAAGGATAATTCAGGATGGAAGGAGCCCCAGAAGGTACCTGTCACAGCACATGTTGCAGTTGAGCCATCCACAATACACAGAGCATCATCATATAATATAAGAAGACTTCAAGCATCTGCCCCCTTCTTGTTCTTCAGCCCAACCTTTTACACCCCTCACGTTCATGCAGTGCCCCTGAGTGCCCTCTGCTCCCTGTGGTGGTTGCTCAGTGCCCCTGGGCACTCCCTGGCTCATTGCTGTCAGTGCTGCTCACCTGCTGCTCACAGCTGCACCCACTGGGGATGGGGCTGGGCCAGCCCCACTCCCAATCACCACAAACTGTGTGCATACAGGTGCCCAGTCCAGTGCCCTGCCAAGCAAAGACAGCTCTGAGGTCAGAGCAAGCAGCTCAGGATTTCAGCCAACGTGTTCTCAAAAAGCTCCAAGGACAGAGGCTGGACAGGCTCCCAGGGCCACCTGCTCTAACCCAATGCTAAGGGAAAAAAATATCCCTAATGTCCACTCTGAATGTTCTGTTTCAAATTCTGCTCCCTGCTCGCCCTCCCACCACACCCCAGCCCCTGTTAAAGAGGGGGTGTTCAGGTGTGCTGTGTGCACCCCACAGTCCCACACCACACAGAACCTGCCTCATTACAGCAGAGACCCCTTGGGCAGTCCAGAAACTGCATAGAAGCTCTAATCCTGCTGTGTCCAGTTAAATAACACACAACATGTATCTCTAATAATAAAAAAAAAAAGAGGTGCTTGAATAGCTTCTTTTCATTTGTCTGTATTTCTAAAAAGGGACTGCATCTTCACTCCTCAGTTTTTGGCTGTCAAAATGAAAAGTCAGTACCTACTAATATAAATTAAAATTTAAAAAAATGAAAATAGGGAAAAAAGAAAAAAGAAAACCCTAGGCACTACAGATTCCATGACTGATAGAGCTGCAAATGTTTTAAAACAGTGGCCTGAAAGACAAGAATTAATTTGCTGAAAAATAGCAGATCTTAGTTAAATGTGACATTGTAAGTACAGAACCAGACAGATTCAGAAACAAGAACAGACACAGACTGGCAGAGGCAACATGCATTTTTAGATACAAAACCTCATCACCAAATGATATATTAAATTAGCCCATGCAGAACAAAGAACCATTGTGTGTACATTTCTCTCCCACCAGATGCAACAAGGAGAAGGAATCCTACTTTGAAAATAAATCTCCCTGTTGACTAGAATTCAATAATATTTTTTACACAGCTCCTACCATACTTCAAACTAAAAATCTCTCTATAGTAAAATGAAGGAACACCATATATGATGGATTGCATTTCCAGGAATTTTCCATTAAATAAACCAGTAAGATTTTCTTTGCCCCATTTCCATAGATGCTCTCAATTTTCTGCTGATGCAAGAACACATTTGCACATTCAAAAAGAAGGCATAAAACTGGCACAAACAAGTCACAAACAAAGTCCATATGTTTGCAATTTTCTTACCACTGCTGGAAGCCTGCTGTGGCCCTGAACACGCTCTCAGCAGATATGAATTAGGAGAGAACTCCTCATCAGGATTGGTGTCCATGATTTGATGGGACGTGTTGCTGTCTAGCAATGGCATCTGGCAGCTAACTGGTGGAGGATTATGAGAACTGGGCAGCTGGGCAGATGGGAGAAGGCTAGACGAGGATGTAGGTGGAATGGGACGACCTGGGAAAGAGGACAGAGGGATCAAAGATCAGCAATGAATGTAATGGAAAAACCCCACCAGCCAAGTCATTGGCTGTAACTGCCTATGGTTACTCTCCATTACTGCCATGCACAGCCCCCCAGTCTCCCCACTGGTACCAACCTGGCCTTTTGTATCACATTTCCTGAAATTACATCACATCTGTACATCTCTTAAAATAAAAGTAGTGTGCTGATTGGTTTTTTTTGCTTTTTTAACCAGGAAAATTGCGGCAGCACAGGAATCTCTCAGAAGCAGGAAACAGCCCTACAAGGGCTTTCTTCAAGCTAAGGTTCTTCCTGTAATGCTGTGGACCTTCCCAGATCCCACTGAGAGATGTGACAGGAGGGAACAGCAGGACTGAAAGGCAATTATTCCATTTTAAAGATGGCTAAGCCTGGAACCTGGGCTGGCAGCTCTCAGCCCTGCTGTCCTTCCTCTCCCATTGCTTTCTTCACTGGAGCTGTAGGAGCAGAATTTCTTGCCCAGCCAGGTTAATTCCAACCCTGAAGCCCAATCCTTAATGGGTATAAAAATACCTCAGCACACAGCAACAATATGGTCTTGGTCACCCAAAGCAGTGACATCAAGTCAACAACAAAAATGTTTAGAGTTATGTATCCTATTCTTTTGTAAACTCCCATAACTTTACATTAATCCATTCCATCAAAGGCACACAGACAAAGACAGGGTTTTGTTTTTTTTTTTTATTGTGTGTGGGTTTTTTTTTTCATTGCAAGTTCATCTAGTACATTGAAGAAATTCTTCATGAATAATTTAAATGTAAGAAAATATGACCTTTGTGATACTGCCAAAGTCTGTAAGGCAGAGATCTGCTACAAATGTTGAAACACAGCAAAACTACATAAAATGATGTATCTTTATTTCCATCGTTCTTAAAGAAACAGTAGCAGAGAAAATACACACTGATTTTCTCACTTACACCTTCATTTTTTTGATTCAAGGACCCCTCACTTTTTAGGAATTACCCTAAGGTTTGTACCATTAGGTAAATATATGGAGTCACATGTGAAATTCCAAATGAGGAGGGAAAAAAGCAAGACAATGAAAAGTTCCAGCTCCCACATACAAATTATATTTGGGATGCAGAATTCAACCAAAGGCACACGTAAACACTACAAACCACCAACCTTGCACTGCCTGACACCAGCAAATAGCATGAAGTACTTTCCTCCATTCAAAAAAAATTGAAATAAAATAAATACCAGAAGACAGGCAAGTGACTTTTATGATTATTTGTTATTATATTTTTAGACCTGGATAAATTGATAAGACTGAATGACCAAGACATTATATGACAGAAATGGATTTAAGCTACTCCATAGTTACTCCCACCTGCAATCTTTTATGCTACAGAAAATTCAATATGCATTGAATATTTTCATTGTGGACTTGCATTTGTGAGGAAATAATTCTAATATTGATGATAGGAATAATTACTGTTATTATTCATGATTATGCTATTCTTATGAAATACTACCACAAATATCCTAAACATTCCAGGGAAGTGATTGAGCAAGACCAGCTTCTAATTATTTCTTTGCAATGTGCAGAAAGAGAAGAGAGGCTGAGGTTTGACACACCTCTGACAGGAACGTGACACTCGTGCCCACTGTGTGCATTTAATTTTCACATATTCTGGCTCTGCTTCAACACTGTGAAGTTGAAAGAAGCAGCTTTATAAATTCTAAATCTGCACTTACTGCATGCATCATATGGAAATATATTACTATACTATAAAACTGTTGGATGTGTGAGGGTATGAGATGAAGGAAAAGATTTTTTCCTTTTGTGGAAACTACATATGGTATTTTAGAGCAATTTAGGTACATTTTTGCAGAATACATTGAGAAATGAAAAAAAAACCCTCAAACCTTAAGAATTCTTTTTTTGGGAATGCTAATGACATTGTTACCATTATGAAATAATACAGCCCAAATCCCTGAAGAAAAGGCAAAACTGTCTAATTACTACAGCTCTGTTTGGAGTTGGGAGGAATCAGAAGGTATGAAGCTGTTAAAATGTGGCATTGCTTTGGTGGGAAGTTGGCTCCTGAGGAAGATCTGCCCACAATCACGTGCTAATGGCAAAACAGAGATGCCTGTGAGCCACAGAACCTACTGCCAGTCCATCCTCTAGTTAGACTGCCTAATAAACAGCCAAATTTAATTAAAACTTTTCTTGTGGTTGGGATGTTCTTGGTCTATCAAGTTGAGTTTTTTGCATTTACTAAACATTAAACTCCCACTCCAGCCTTACCCTCTTTGAGGGACTCTTAAAAACCATCTTCTCTCTCTCTCTGCTCCCAGCCTCTGAAACACACAGGATCTCTTAAGACACCCAGCCTTTTGTAAAATTTGGTGGGAAATGAATTGAAAAACTACTGAACAGGAACAGAAAGACACCATTAGCCTTTTTTGCCTTAAGAAATTAATCTAAGAGGTAACTCTCTGTAGTGCCACAATCAAGAGAATGGCTTGTGAAAGTCCTAAAGTGTAGGGATGCAGCTAGTCTATAAAGAGCATGATACATGTAATTTATTTGTTGCTATACACCCTTAAGTGAGAAATAAGGGGTTTGATTCATAATTACATTAATATCTTGGTCAAATAAGTTCAATGTAACATTTAAAAGACCAGACTAAACTTTGCAGGTTCTATAAATCTGAGCTCCTTGTCAGACTCATTCATGTGTCTACAGACATCTCAACAGTCATATTTTAAAACTTCCCAGCTCTTTAAAATATTCTAAATTTCCATTGCTTCTCAATGGGATTTGCAATACCTTACAGTCTATAAAAATACTGTGACATACGATAACATCATATTCTATTACACTGCTGTTTTCAAAAGTTAAATCATAACAGAAGTTCCTACAATTTGTCTTCATATAGTAATATATTAAAGCTTCTCTGAATAAGTTTTTTATCTAGGTGAGCATTGACAGAATCCTATGTAATGGATACTTACTGTGACAGCAATAATGTAATTGTGTAACACAGTCAAAGAAACATAAACCAGATACAAATGTTAGAAAAGGAACCAGGCTTAAAGCTGATATATTACATTTTCAAAAGGGAATTGTATCAGTTCTTTCCCCAATATCTGTTCATATGCATGTTCATACTGCATATACTCATGCATGACAAAGACTTGTACAGATACTGAATACAGCATTCGTAAGGCATTTTTCAAAAAGCAAGCAGCCAAGAAGAAAAAACAAATTTCCTCTCCTCCCACCCCTTTCTCCTGTCATTTATCTTATCTTCCTTTTTAGAGTGAAGGAAGAATCCTGGTAACTATTTCAGATTTGGGCTTCCACACCACACAGAATCTTAGTCTGCAAGGGCCTTCTTTACCCTCTTTTTACTTATATTCCATTTTCCTTTTAAATCAGGCTCATGTTTTTTCACCAGCCCAGGAATTTTTATGAAACCATTCCTCAATTACTGCTACACTTTAAGTCCTTAAGGCTTAAAATCTGCTGTAGAACCTACATTCAGAAATCAGGCCATGCTCACAGCTGGTAATGTCTCAAGCCCAGACAGGGAAGAAGAGTCCTGTTCATCTCAATCACAACAACACATTGGGAAAAGAGATACTTCAGTTGCTATTAGCCTGAAAGACCACACCATCACCAGAAGGACAAAAAAAATACAAAGTGAAAAAAGACTGCCTGCAATCACTCCCAGCATGAATATACATAAATAAGAGACACAATCAGAGAAGAGATGCAAGCTGCTCATCAGTTACTGAAGGATATTTGAGATACACTTTTCATACTCTCTGTTCTTCTTCCTCCTTTAAAGGACCTGTAGAGTTTTGTGGATAAATAAAACCCACGTGTGTGTAAAACCCTGGCCTCTATATTACACCATGGTGCATGACAGGAAACAGGGAACCAAAAAACCCCCTGGAATTTAACAATTTTGAGCAGCAATCATGGAAATATGCATTCCAAAATGTGTGTGCACTTATTTATATGTTTTTTTATATACTGAAGTATATTTAACCACACAATTATAGATAGATATGCATAATAACCAAAAACATACATTATTTTAACAGACCTAAAGATGAATCCAGACTCCTTAAATAGGTATTTTGCCATTAATTTGGACAGGAGGGAAGATCACAACCTATGTGTTGCATTCTCACACACTTAAGTTACTCATTTCAATCAGTCCTGTCATTTACCACCCCTGAGTCCCAGGGGTGGTAAATACTGATGTCAAAGCTTAGTGTATCTGTAATGGAATTCTCAAACTTTTCCCATTAGCAGAACCTCTCTTCTAAGGTTAGACATGTGTAGCAAACATCTGTATAGAGTGTTCAACCCTGTGCATTTTCAGCATGAATGTCATATACCTAACCAGCATATTGATAACTGACATTTATGACAGAAAATCTTCCTATATGTAGAGGATTTTATAAGCAAAATCAGCTTTCAAAACTTTAAACAGCTGTTAATCTTCACAATCAAGGGGTTATGATATAATTGTTCTGTTCTTCTCTAAGGATATCTGCCAGTCAAGCAGCCAATAAACGTAAATGGCCTGTAAAAGCTAAATTAGCCACATATATTTTATCAATAAAGCCCCTTTGTCCTACAGCTCTGGTCATAAGGACCAGGGCTCAGACAGAACATGTAGACACAAACAACATCTCCCTGTGCAGTCCTTGTCAGGTTAGATGGCAGAAAGAAGGGAAACTATAAGATAACTGTTTTTAAAAACCAGTTCTTTGGAAGATGTAGTGGCATTCAAGTGTTAATGCAGGAAGCTAAGGATGCAAAGAGTGAAAGCAGAAGTGTTGTTTCTCCATAACTGATGGCATCAGAAACACTGTGTAAAACACTTAATTGGCAATTAAGATTTTGACATTTACTGATTGAAGCTGCTGATATTCATGTTACACCAATACAAAGTATAGGACCCTGTGCAAAGCAATGCCATAAAATTATGTTAGTGACTTATATGATGGACAGGATCATTAACAGCAGTTGCTGTATTGCTCATTTATACCAAAATTATCCACAGAGGGCTATCCAGTAATGGAACTGGGGGGATGTTAACTGGAGGTGATAAAAGAGAAGAATCAGATCTCAGCCTCCTTTGCTCTCTTCCATCAGGAAGGCTGGACAGAATCAGAACAAGGACCATAGGCAGGACCCTGTAACAGCTCACAGCCCTCCTCCACCTAACACATTCACACTACCTTTTCTAATCAGCCTAAACTGAAGCACCTACATTGTCAGCACTGCTAAGCTCACTTTTAAGAGTGAGAAAAGCTGCTAAATGTGTCAGGAAACAATTAGATAAGTAAGATGCACATTTTTGCAGTGCAAAGCACTATAAATTAAGCAGGTAGCTGATGAAGGTGGAACTTTCCTGGGGCACAGCACATTCAGCAGACTCTCACCTTCCTCCACAGAAAAATTGCCTTCTGCAAAAGAAGAAAAATATCTCCTCCTAATACGTATGCACAGCACTGCTCACCACTGGCTTGGGCCCTCTCAAGCAGTAATATTTAATAAATTAAATATATACTGTCCTAACTGGCACAAGGAACACAAATTTCATACTTGGTGAATTACTACAATTAACTGACATGGGTGGGGAGCAGCATGTATGATTTCTGTAGCTAAAATGGCATTTGTGCTTCCATGCACTGGGGGCCCACAGAGCCCCAGCAGGAAAAGCTCTGCACATGGGAAAAAGTTCTTCCCCCCAGAGCCAAGCAGCCTGTGCTGCCAGCTCCCAGGAGAGGCAGGACAGCTCCCAGAGAGGCAGGACAGCTCCCAGAAGAGGCAGCACAGCTCCCAGAGAGGCAGGACAGCTCCCAGGTGTTATCCAGGAGCAGGCAGCAATGCTCAGCCAGCTGTGCAGAGCACTCGCTGAACCCCTGACTCTGCAAACTGCACTTCAAGTGATGCCTTGAGAAGGCTGACCTAGAACAGAGGCTAGACAGAGTTAGAGGATAAAGCAGGCATTTATTGAAAGGCCTTAATGGATACACCTTGGGCAGTACAAGAGCCTGGCCAGGGCTAACCCAGGTTGAATCCAAGATGGTCACAAAACGGATGACGGGTCATGAGATCTCTCACTTTTATAAGTTTTGGTCCATTTGCATACTGGAGTTAATTGTCCAATTACAGCTTTAGATTATGAAGTTCCATCCTCATTTTTCTCTCTTCAATTGCTTATACTTATTGCTTATTATTATATCCTGAATTGCTTATTCAGTTGCTTGTACTTTTTGGGCCTGGAGCTTGTAATGGTTGTCCTTGGTCAAGCTGGAAAAGGATTGTTCTGTTTACCTACCCTGTGAAAGGACCTTGCTAACACTTAATATGAAGCTCAGAGCTACACACTAAAGCAGCACAGAATCTGAAAAATATGAAAGCAAAAACTTAAGGCATCACAAGGGGGAGAGACTGAACAAAAGCCCCAAATGAAGTATGTGAGAAAAAGCAGGAAAGGAATCAGTCTGTGATCATTTTCTTCAGCTCCAAGTTGTTTCCACTTGCCTAAACTGCTGCACTTCTTCTGTAGGGCAAACAGGATTCAAAAGAGCAAAAGATAAAGATATAAATCAGGATTTGGATGACAGAGAGTTATCACTGAAGAAAAGTACTTCCAGTCCTCCTGAAGCTCCTATCTCTGAAAGCAAACAGGCACAAAACCAGCCAAGCTAAGAAAAAGATATTCACAGAGTCTATTTCACAAGTCAAAGGAGAAAACATGGTCTTTCTAAAATCCCAGACCTGTTTTCTGATGTGTTTAGGTAATTTTCTGCATCTCAACAGATAGTAAGGGCCACAAACAATGCAGCTGATGGCATCACATCATACCAAGCAAAGAGAGAATGTTGCTGAGACAATTAAAAGAGAACAGCAAAAAAGAAACTTAGATACAGTAAGTCATCACCTGTGATTTATACAAGTGAATCAGCAAATGCAATTCAGTACCACAGGTTTACAGGTTTGTGTTTTTTCCCATTTAACAAAATTAGTAACTCCCTACATCTTGCTTAGTTTTCTTGTCGCTTGTTACCAAAAAAAAAGTAAATTTTTTTTTTTTACAAAAAATCAAAACAACAAACCTTAGAAATATGTTCATATTTAAGATATTTCTTCTCCCTCTCCTCTGAAGTAAAACCATTTACTGCACAACAAGGAATACAGTCTGAGAACTGTAGATAATAGAAAAGGGAACGATGAAGAACCACCAGCAAGTCCTGATCCCTGTTTTTTTTATTACAGATCCATTCTAGAAGCTTGTTTAAGCTTTGTTATCTTCCTTAAACCATTTGACCTCTGTACATGATTAATATTTTCTGCAGTACTGCACATGTGTAATCTTTGAATATGGAAATCACTGTACCAACAGAAGATATTATCATTGCAAAAACTCTGCAGGAGAAAAAGACTAACTTGGAAATCAATCACTTCTGACTTCCAGTGTTGAAGTTAAATTAATTTTTCTAAGCAATCCATCTACAAAATGTATCAGTTTTATGAAATTTGGATATTAAAAATAAGGAGACAGTCATGACTTTGGAATTATCTAAACCAATTCAGTATGTAAAGGAATAATTTGCTGCTGTCAAAAGCTAATGTCACTTAATTCTTGTCTTGTTAAATCATCTGATGCCCCCTTCTTTTTTAGTTAAACAAAGATAAATAATAAAAGCAATTTACAGCTAGAAGATGTTAGGGTTCTGCAGCTGTTCAATGTCTTCTGGGCAGATTAGATTCTGTAATGAGAAGTTACAAGCCTCATTTTATAAAAGCTGTTGCTGTCTCGGGAAAAACATCAGTGAATAAGATTAGAAAACCCTTTTCCTTCATGAACCTATTACACTCACAAGCTGATTACTTGGCATATGTTTGATACCTTCATAGCTGGAAAACAGTAATTTGTTTCAATGATATTTTCCCATCACTCATAAAGTCAAAATGTCTCCTCTAATATTACCCTACCTCTGATTCAGCCAGGAAAACCAGAGACAAATCCATGGGAGTAAAGCTCACACCAACCAGAATTAATTCAACTTCCCTAAAAAAAGGTTCTACTGAACTAACTATAACTAACATTAAATTGTAACAACTTATCAGCTGCCTGTTCCTTGTGGGACAAAAATAACATTCTAAGATTAGGAATGTATTTAGAAGAAACTTATTGGAAGATCCACAACCATATGTGAATGAACTTTATGGTAACTTAATAATATGCGCAGCTTTTAAAAATTGGGAAGAAAGAAAAGCCCCTGTTTATCAATCTTATCAGCTAAATTCATGTCAGGGAACTCCACTAACAAAGGGGTGGTAATTAGGCTCTGGGTAAGTAATTAGCAGGCACCCTGTGAAATTCTCCCTCTCAGATCAATCTAGAAGTACTTGATTTGATCTTCATTCAGGGACACCAGGCGTTCAGACTGAGCTGGGCTACAAACTTGTTTCCACTATCCAAACACTTTCTGTTTACCTTCACCTTATTTTAGTGAAATTCTAAGTACTGTTAAACAACCACTCACACCATCTCCACTGCATATACCCCTGAATGTTGCCTTTATGTCTATTAGAGAAATTTATTTCCAGGGATGTTGAAACACTCAGCAATTCAAGTGCCTGGAGTCTCTAATAGGTGGGATAAATAATATCTTGAACAAACATGAGAAAACTCCAACCTGTAATTATTTAACAAACTCTGTGAGAGTGGTACACAGTACTAACTGGTGGGAGTGGGATAATGATTATGGGATTTCTGTTAACTCTTTGCAAGCCTGCTAAAAATAGCCGCTCCATTTTCTGGAGGAAAAATGAGAAATGAAAAAAAAAGGCTTCATATGATCCACATTATATAAATGGCCAAATAATTTAACTAGTGTGCTTAAAATCTGCTCTATCATGTGCCAGTGCTATATTCTGGCTAATTCTGCTTCAGGCTATTAAAGTTTACATTTCTTGGTTCCACCTACAGTTAAAATATGGTGTTGCTATTTGCTTTCTAAATATGTGGTGAACACACCTCTGAATTAGTGCTATCCCACTGCTGTGACACACTCTAGAGGTGTTTTTATTTTAGTGCTGGCAGATAGGGAGGTGCAGTCAGAACAGCAACAGGATGATGGGAATTATTCTTGCATTATTCTTGACACTTAAATTTACATGACATAATCTTGAGATTTACATTTTCCTTGCTTCATTTGGTTTCTTCTCTCAACATCCAGCCTTGCATTTCTTACACCACCCATATTGACTAAGCAGGAGTTTTGGGTGTACAAGCAAACTAAAAATTTGACTTTCCAGTCCTCTCTGTCACTGGTGGGATTTTTCAAAGTACAAAAGCATATTAGAATTTAACTTCCCTCTGTCTTACTGCACTTCAGGTAGGTATCCTTTTTCCTTAAACATTTAACAGGTGTTGCAGATGTGTAAGATTGTTGTGATATTTTACACTGAACTTCTGTGAGGCCCTAGAGTGTAACACATCCTCCTTCCAGACTGAACAACCATCCCAGCATTTAACAGCAAAGCACAGTAAAACCTCCATGTCAGTCAATGCAAATTCTATTTTTGCCTTCAGCACAGCCAGGGTTTCTGCAGTTTTCTAAAGTCCTGAGAAGCTTCTGAACAGGGAGCAGCTCCCCCAGCTGCAGTCTTTTCCTGACTGGAATACCAGGCTGCTGTGTTCTTTCAATGCAGGATAATCCTCTGTGCTCAGGTCTAGGAATACAGCCTGGACCCAAAGTGCAGTGTAAAATCTAAGGGGAAGTGAATTATCATCACATATGATGAGCTAGGCCTAACTAAGGAGGAGTGAAATATCATCACATATGATGAGCTAGGCCTAACTAACCCTTTAAATCTCTCTGATGTCTTCTGGTAGATCTAGCTATACCCTGAAGATGGTAAGGAATACACAAAATACCCCAGCATAGGATTTTGGACAATCTACCAAATCACTTACAAATAAGCAGATAAATTTTTGTTCTCACCTAGTATTGAATAAGGTTTGAAATATTTTTATCTTTGTAAAGGTGATTTCTAGTTCAGAATTTGGGAAGTAGACTCAAATAAAGAAGCAGAATATAAACTACACTCTATAGACCACACCTTAGCTGAAGACTGGATTCTGCTCACTTTTCTTACATGAAAACTGAAAAATATTTATTCTTAAGTGAGAAGGTTTGTGTCAAATTTCCCTTTATGTGAAAAGATTTAGCTAAAATAAAACCTGAGTGGCAGACTGCAACACAACAGTGATCAGACCATTAATTATTTTACCACTGCTGTATATCCCCATAATTAATGGCACTCCGTGAGACCAATACAGGAAATTAAAATTTCCTTTTAATGAAAAGAAATTGCAGACATGAAAGGCCACTATATGAGAAATGGATCTTGATTCTGCAGTACTAAAATAACCTGTAACCTGATTAAAAGGCATTTGGAAGCACAAAACTAGATGTGTTAAAAAGGTAAGAAATCAAAAGATTTCTTTTTCATTATAGTTCCAGTAAAAGTTGCCGGAATGAAGGAATAAAGATACATGTTCTTCCCCTGCAACAAATGGGCTCTGTTCCATGCTTTTTGGTAGAGCAAAAACCCCACTGAAAATCAAACAGGCTACAAAATAGCTTGAATGTACCATTCTGTATTTCAGCACAAACTGTATCTTTAAAACAATGACAGTTTCTCTCATCTTTTCAATCCTAAAGCACTTTAAAACTACAGCCCAGAAATACATGGACAAAGAGAAATTAAAGCAACTGAAGCTGAAATACGCTACTTAGGAATCCAAAGTTTGTTTACACCATTAGAAGGCACTCAAATATATATCCCCATGAATGACAAGGTCCCAGCAGCAAATTAACAGGAACAATTTTCCCATCTCAGGAGCTGTCAAGATGGGCTCTGTTAGCCAATTTATCTTACTCTAGCACATCTCTGGTGCTTGTCAATCAATATGTGAAACATTTGGTGTTGATTGCCATTTTTCTATCCACTTCCTTTTGCCTCTCGTACCAGGCAATTTACTGCAAGTCAATCAAGGTTGAAGCAGACCTTGTTTAAATAAAACACTGTTGAGTTCTTTTCACACCAACAATTTCAAAAACAGAATGAGCTGTAGCTCTTCACATTTACATTTATACTACTTTTTCTGTTTTTCCCAAATGCCATGCTCAAGCTATAAGTCATAACTAAACTCAGCCGAAGGCTTATGGAGAAATCAGTCAAGGAAGATGAACTGCATAGAACTGTAAATGCTTTTGCTGTCAAAAATTCAGCCTATCAATGGAGACAGACAACATTAAAAAGTACTTAAATAATCTGGGATTGTTTCTGCTTTACCCTTGCTTGAAGTCAGGTCTCCACACCAGAAAAACAACTTCTAACTTGTCTGAATTTCTTAACTCTGGATACATATTTCAAATATTCATTTATGCTGGTATTTTAAGGTAAGAGGAACTCAACTACTGTGTTTATAGCTGCATGTTACAAATAAATGTATTAAGAAAGTCAATTCTCCCAACTAGAACTTGGTCCCACATTAAACACACCAGCTTCCTCTCCAGCTTCCCTCTCACATTCAGATGAAACAATTGCAGAACAATCCCAGGTCACACCACTGCTAATTTTGGCACTACCTTGGCATCACCTGTAAGCAGTGAAATAGGGCAGAAGAACATCCTTTGCACTATGTAATTTTACAGGTATACAACTGAAACAATATGCACTTACAGTATGCAACACTTGACATTTTTCAAACTTTCTACACAGGAACTAGGTTTTACAAACATCTACAAAACCTTTCTACTGTGCTCAATGCTGTTTTTAGATTCACCATGGACTGCAGAATAACCCAACAACTCACACCAGTGGCACACAGAACTACTGTCTGCTGAGTTAGAGCAGCCATAGAACACCTGCAAGGTGCTACAACTACATTTAGGTGCCACAACTACTTTTAGGTGCTACAACTACTGAGACTGGCATTTATTTATTAAGCTTAACACCATTATTTATTATATCCCCATATGCTAAATCCACCAATGTACAAGAGCAACAAAGAAAAAATGCAAGTCAGACCAAGCCCTAAGATCCCCAAAGTAGTAATCTCTTATGGGTAACACAGGACATATTCCTTTAACAACAAAGAGAAAGAAAATGACTATGTTATTGTTATTAGTGAGATAATCCACTCCTGCTGTTAATTCTGAAAGATACAAAAGTGCAAGACATTCAAAACCCCACAAGCTCAATCACATATACATGTTAGCATACATAGAACATATATTATTTTATAGCTATTATATATATACACATAAGAGAGTAAATACATCACTCTATGTTATAAAATGAATGGTCATGGAAAGAGAAAAAAATCCTCAGTTTCTTCTCCAGTAACAACTTACAAATTTGCAACGACACCCCAAATTGCCTGTAATTAACACCTTATAAAATTTAATGACAAGAAGATCCCTGGTCATTTGCTTGTACTTTCATATGAGACCTAATATCTTCTTGATCCATAGCACGCAGAAGGAAATTGATAAAATGCCTGAAACAGAGTCAGAGTGAAAAATAAAAAAGTGTATTACAAGGCATATACAATCACCAGTCCCATCTTGAGCAGTGTATTTTAAAAATTCTTACACTATGCCAGCACAACAAACACTACAACTCAAATGGGATGCATTTCATTATCTTTTGGATAAAGAATGCTCCAGATCTCCAGATAAATTATAAAATAATACATGTTAAATTGTTTAGAGTACTAGTCTCTTAGGAGGGGAAAACTTCTGATGCTTATCCTCCCCAAGGGGCTACTGTAGGTAACCCTTCTCAGGCAGGCTCCAATTAAAGGATCTTCCTTTACTCTGCTGCAAGTAATAGGTGAAAAAAACCAACCCAAAATTCAGTTAATATGTAAGAGTTAGGGGTATACGACCTATATGGATGTTCTATAAACACATCCACGTATAGACATACACACACACAAGTGTATGTGTATGCACACTGGGATGTGTGGGGTCCTAACACTACCAAGAGTTGGTCTTTGAGTTATTTTCAGAAAAAATTCTCATTAGTCATGAAAAGGAAGTTAAATGTTTTACTTAACGTTGATGTCACTAAAACAAAACAAAACCAAACCAAACCCAAAATCAACAAACCAGCAAGCTGGAGGTATCAAAAAGTATGTCCTGCAAGGCAAAACTAGTTAGCCTGATTTATGCCAATATGATCTAAGTTCTGCTTCAGTACAATAGCCAGGAGCCCACAGTAAAAACGATCATAAAAGTAATATAACAATTCCAGATTGTGAGTTTTAATTAAGGGTGATTTCCCTGCCATCTTCCAAAAGATGCCTCCTACACTAAAGCACGAAGAACCACAATTATATAACATTTATTTTAGAATTTTCAGTGATAGGACATCACTTGCATATCACAAAATTTCCCTTTCATTCCATTGCACCTACCTAAAACATACCTAGAAAAAAAAAATAATTCAGAAATCTCTGGGCTTCTTCAAATCTAAATTTTGCCACTGGCCAAGGCATGCATGAGATTTTTACAGTCCTCTCAGCTACGTGGATGCTACTCAGAGTTTGCAGAAAGCTCATGTCTGGAAATCAGGTTTACAGCTGGGCTCAGTCAAGTTATTGGAAAAGCATTTCCTCCAAAATAAACTCAAACACAACAAACAACCCTCTACACCTGCTTAGGAAGTGTTTCTCTTGGCTCACAGCAAAGCCTGTCTTTTCATCAGTAGGATTTTTCCCCAACATGTTGTACCAATTTTCTGGTATGTGCTTTCTGACTACGAATATAAAAGGCAATATAAGATGTTTCTGCCACAGAAGGAAGCAATAGGTGATGGGTGGAATTATTTATTAACTGAATGCCCCTAAATAAGCAACTGGCTCAGGTCAGTGCAGTTCACAGCCTGTCCCCTCTCTGCCCAGCCCCTTGTCTTCTATCCTCCAAATCTTCTCAGACTTTCCATTGGGGCCCTACAAAGGCTGAACACAAGGTTTGATGGATTTTTGGGGAATGTAGATGAAGTTAGTAAGACAGAGAGGCTCAATATAGAGAGAAGCAGTGTTCACTGCCAGAGGGTTACAGAGTTAGTTACCATTCTCTCTGAAAAGGGGATCACATATTTCACTATTCTTACCATTAGACAAAAGTCCAGGATTTTATCTGTTCCTACCCTCTTACTTTTTTCCCCTCCAATACCAGATTGCTTAAAACCTTAATTTTAACAAGAACCTGCAATTTTAGCTGCTAAGAGAACTTCACTTTCCTGTCTCTACAGCCCCAGGGACTAATTGAGAAGATTACCTGAAGGCTTGAGGTCTAAACGCTCAAGAAAGAAAAACCTGCTTAAAATGATTTTCTACAAAGAATACTGACAGAAATAGGAACAACTAGGAGATCTTCCTGTCACTGCAGGTTTTTACAATCACAAATGAGAGCATGCTGTATGTTATCAGATGTTGGGAAAACCAGTAATAACACAGCAGGTTTCAATGATTTATTTTATTGCAGTACATGGAAGGGTGATAGATAAGGAGCTTGTTTTCACTACAAATCACAAATCTGAAAAAAAGTCTTGATCTAAAACTATTATGAACTAAGAAGGAGCCAAGTTTTCTTCTGTCCTTGCTAACTTGCCATGGCAAAAGATGAAATTTGTTAAGTGTCTAAGGCTGAAATTGTGCTTCTGTCAGCTATCATGGAGATCACATAAAAGTGGGATTGAGGAATAAGTGGAGTAGATATGTAAGAAAGAGTCAAAGACAATTTTAAAAATGCCATTTTACCTACACTTAGTGAAATGAAAACTAGAGAATCCACCCTCCTCTTCTATCAGAAGTCATGACCCCATCAAAAACTGATGTACAAAACTGTTCCAGCAAGGTTGGTTAATAGAAATAATACATCACTATCCAGCCCATTTGGGGCTTTTGTTCTTAAACACTTCAGTAAATGGGCCTGTTTTTTAACTCCAACAGATAATTATGAAGTGCAATAAAAAATTCAAATTATGTTAATAGGCCAGAGAACAACGGCTGTTTCTGAAATCACTGGCAATTACTAGACATAATGGTTCTCAATTAAGCTGGAGGGTATTTTCAATCGTTCATATTTCACTATTTTAAAAGTATCATAAAAATATATAAATGTGAGTTGTTAATAAAACTTTCAGACCAACAATGTAGCTGTGTGTCACAGAAAGTAATACTTATTTTATTTTGATGGTGCTTTTTCCCTTGTGAATGATATGTGAATTTTGAGTGAAGGGAAGGTAACTACCTAGGATTTGTTTCTCTCAGTGCTCCTAAGTAAAAAAGGAGTGATATTTCTTTCTTGAGCAACTTCAGTTTCCCTTAGGAATACATCAGCAATCATACATGTCTTTACCAATTCTATTTTTATATCCTACAGCTCACTATAGAAACTTTAATGCATATGTGGATGTGAACCAGAGGTATCACTGCTTGCCCACTTTCAGATTGCTACTTCACATATTTTTCAAGGCAATAAAATGGACCAAAATAGAAAAATTAAGGCCTGAAATCAGAAATCTTGAGGATCATGAAATGGTAAATCCTAAGCCCCATCTTTCAATTATGAGCTTGATTCATAATATATTTCTACCAAATCAAGTAAAGCAAATTAAAAAAAAAAAAAGAAGCCATTAAGGAAAGATCAATTGGTGATAATTACTATCCACACTTCACTAAAACTAGCACTTACTTATCCACCACATGTTTAACCGTGCATTAGGGAAATAGCCCAGCTGCAAATTTCTAAGTTCTCATTGTAACTTTACTACATATGATTAATGATCAGTTTTCTGGAGATATGCCTGAACTATGTAAATAAATGTATTTGAACACATGTGTGCATTTGTTTTATTTATTTATTTCCAAATCAACAACACCCCAAAAACATTTTCTCTAATTCAGCCACTTCAACCTTCCTCCTGCCAAGAAGAAAAACTTGATTTTTATTCAAATAGATTTGCACACTTATTCCTGAGAAAGAGTAAATAATTTGAGAATAGTTCCTAACTGTAGAAATTAATATTTTCATATTTAAACAGCAACTCAGAGATTGAAGCATGACACAATAATTCATCAGTGGAAGAGAGCCATTCATCATCAAGAACTCAGGATCTGTTGAGAGTCTTTCTTGCTTTGGCCTCATTAAAACGGAGCAAACCATGAGCTAACATAAATCTGTATCTCTAAATATTCTCTCCCTTAATTTTTTAATAGCTCCATACAAAGGGAAAGGTTAAAACCAATTAAAAGAGATACAAATACTAGTAAAATTGCCCTAATGAACTGTAAGTTATTGGTTTTAGCCATTTCACTTAAAAAAAAATACTTCAATTTCTGAATGAATTAGAATTTATTGACCTTCCTTGTTTTTTGTTTTGTTGTAGGATATGGTGTGTTGGCATTTTTTTAATCCCTTCATTTTTATTCCCTTTTCTCTTTTACTTCTTTCACTTTTAGTCTTAAACTTACAGCTAAAGTAATCTCAAGTGTTACAGCTGGACAAAGATATCTACATAAGGACTACATTGTAATTCAAACTTCATTCCAAATGGGACAGAAATATTCTGAACTCATTCCTATGCAGAAAACACTTGTTTTTCTATCTCATTAAGATCATCATACAATATCAACAGATGCTTAAAAGCCTCTAGTGCTCAAGGAAATGTTGAGAAAATTGAAACAGAAGTACTTATGAATGGCAATCTAATGATACTGCAAAGATTTTACTTTTCTGTACTGCATCTAGCAAAACACACATATCCCAACACTCCCTCCACCAAAAGCCAAAACCTGTCATTAAACAGCTACCATGTTTATGTCACTTCTTACTGGTTGGCACTGTGAGCAGGAGTTCATCATTTTACTTGAGGAAAAGTAAAAATAAAAGAAAACAGGCTGGGGTTGAAGTGTCTCTGAATTCCCCATGCCTTCAGTGGCTGCCATGCCCACAGAACAGAATATTACCATTACATTATAATCACAGTAAACAAGCATCTGGCTGTCATTTAAAATACAGCTCTTCTCTACTGGTAATAAGAAACATTTTCTGCTAATTTCTGTTATCTGTAAATCTCTCTTGGCATTCCAGCTCTGCACTTAATGTGCTGTACACGCTCCACTTTATGCACAATGAACACTGCCATCAAATGTCAGCATGTCTTCTTGTTATCTTAAAGATAGGCAGGGATTCACTCAATGAAACATCTATAGTGTATGAAGACAGAATAAGGAGATATTTATTTATTATGCCACAGATATTTAACAGAAACACACACACACATAGATATATATATGTATATTTTTTCTTTTACATTGTGGGAATAATCATAGTCTTTTTGCAGAAAAACCACACTATTATTTCTTGGCTAGCTCTGTTAATTTAATTGCAGAATGGGAATTGAAGGCAAGTTTAGATCAAGTTACTTATGCATCCATCTACCACATCTCTACAGGACATCAGTCCCAGGTTAATTGTACCTGCTCATTTTCAGGTACAATTACAAAACTGTTTGCTCAGGTACAAAACTGTTTGCTCCCTGCTACTCCAACAGGAGAAACCAGAAGCTGAGTTTCAAGCAACTGCCCTATTTTGTTTTTCATACGTCCTGTCCTTTTAGACTACTGGAAAATTAATCTGCAAATGACTCTTAAAAAAAAATATGAGTACAGTGCACATTTGAGAAGCAGCAGCCTTGAAAAATTAAATTTGTGTAATAAATTTTCCTTCTTGATTTAGTAGTGAAAAGAAACCCAGTTGACTGAATTCACTGGTATGAAGTCAGTGCAAGGAATGTCACAATTCTGCCACAGGTTTCAAACTTTAAAATGGACAAAGTATTTCATATGCATCAGGAATAGCAATATTTTGGTTAAATCAAAGAGAATTTTTAGAAGTCTTGACCTCTAATTGAGTGCCTATATTTTCAATTTTTATTAAACTCTGTGTCTTATTCTCCCCTCATTTAGATGCTTTCAAAATAAATATAATTATATCCAACTTAAATAACTTTGGAACCTTGAGCTGCAGGTGCTGGGATGCTGTATCTATTACCATATTTTAAACGCTTTTAAGAAGATTGCATTAATTTCTATGATAATTTGGAGCCCATAATGCATTCCAAGATGTGAATAGATGTTAATCACCAAGGAATGATTCTCCTGTATACTAACGAAGTCATGCTGCAACCAGTAACTACTACTTTTAAAATTCAATATTGCCACTGAAAGACCTAGATTAAGATTTGTTAAAGCAACTATACCCCTGATATGGGTTTAAAAGCCCCAAAGTAATTAACAACTACATCAATAGCTATGGCCTTCCTATCTACAGAAATTATTAGGACAGAAAATGTTTATAGTATTCAGCTCATTCCTTGCCTAGTATTATTAAAACTTAGCCATGCATATTCAACTTCTGCCACCACCATAGACCAGAAGAGCAGCCAGCTCAAAGACAGCAGGCAGAAAAGAGGCTTTATTATTACAATGACATTATGTTTAATAGTACAGATACATCACTGAGGGAAAGCTGACAGCTGTGATTGCAGAAGTATTCTGATATTTAGATTGCTAACATTCAGCCAGAGTTTGCCTCTCATGTAAGTCAAAGCTCAGTTTGTTCCATCAGCCTCAACAACCTCTAACAGAGCAGCATTCAAATTGAAATATCTCCACAAACAGGTGAAAATTTGCCATGTTTTCCTGGAACCAGCCAGGAAAACACAGCTTTTCCCCAGCCTAGAAGCAACTAAGCAACTATGCCTTTCTGCAATACCCTGCTCATTGCTGCTTCTGGACAATTAAAAGCAGGATGCAGCACAGGTGAGCCACTGCCTTGTCATGGAGAGCAAGGTGACCCAAAGAGCAGGAGCACTGATGGGCTGCAAGGAAGGGACCCTCAGTGCCCACCTGGTCCAGCTGCCCGGGGACTCGGGAGTCACAGCCCCTTGCTCAGGGCATTGTCCCCGTGCCTCAGGCACTGCCAGGCCTGGAAGATGTTCCAGGGCCTGGGCACCCTAAAGAGAGCAGCTATCACACGGGGTAACCCCAGCAGAGCTGTGTCTGCTCTGGCCCGACTGACCGGAACAACGGGATCCCGTCGACGTTTCAAACTCTCCACGTGGTTAAAACTTTATACATTGAGATTTTTCAGAGGAATATTACTGTTTTAACTTTTTTTTTTTTTTTTTTTTTTTTTTGCCTGTAGACAAGAGCAGGTTCAGAGGAGCAGCTGAAAGCCATTATTAAGGTAACCCCAGCTGCTGCTGCCTCTGCCCACGAGCAGCCCACATGCAGAGGCTTAACTGGGTGCTGGGATTCAGTGGTGTGGGGAGGACTGCAGGCACTGCTTTCTCACTAGAATAAGCATTTTTCCCCAAAATCTCCTCTTCTTCAAATGTTTTAAAACCAGCAATAACTTCATTCCATGCTCTAAGGTGAGCTTCAATTTCTGGGGTGTCCATGATGGTGTCAGAACAATCCCTGAAATACACAATGATGTGCTGGAAGAAAATCAGCTCCTATGTGAAATATGAGTAAAAAAAAAAATCAGAAAACTTTGGAGGGACTTCTAGATCAACTTTTGTTATGATAACTTAAAAGACTTTGCACTCTTTCTGGTATCATGCTTGACACTGCTGAACACTTTCGAATTCTGCTGCCTTCAACAGAAGTTCATTATGCCTTTCCAAACTGTGTCAAAAGGTAGCAGATAAAATTTAAGACAGCTTAAAAGGTCCCAAATCCTCTGAAACCCAGAAATATAACATTAGCAATGCAGAACAAATTTGACTTTTAAGATACATTGAAGGACTCTGTAGAAGAATAATTTATTTACTCTTCTTTTACATTTAAATAGTTCACTTTACAAGATTAATTGAGAAAATAAGCATTTGAATATTTTTTTTTTTTTTAAACAACAATCTGGGAAAATTTGATGGTTGTGTATTTTTGTAGCAGCAGTCAATGCCATTTGAGCAGTGACAGGATTTAAACTGCCACCAATACAAATTAAATCATTAGCTGCTAGATGTAGAAAAATTCAGAATAGTGAATTTCAGTCACAAGAGACAAGCAGAGAAAGAATTTATTCTCACACATTTTATATAAATAATCACTTAAATCTGTACTTGTTAAGTACAAAATAAGTGTTAGTATAACAAAGTATCTCGTTCATATAAATGTGATTCTTGCCTTTCTCACTGAAAGAGAAGAAACTATTAAAAAAATTCTAAAACAAATCAATGGCTTGAGGAATTGAATTGCTAAACAAGCAAAAGCAATATATTTACTGAAAAAAATTAGAATGGCTACACAATCTTATACCCATGAGTCACACAGACTTTTAATAATAAAAGTTTAAAAGGGTGAGTAAGGACCTAAGGAAAAGACTCATCTGGAGAGCAGTCAGTGAAAGGAGATGCAGGGAGTGCAGAAAGTCTGCACTTCCTCCCTTTCCAGCTGTCAGTGACCCTGGAACCCTTCTGTGCTTGCAGGGAATTTCAGACCCCATGGGCTCACAAGGACATCCCTGAGCTTCTGCTCCCTTTTCCCCATCGGGTACCAGCCCCTCCTCCTGCAGCTGGGTCCCAGTCTGGCCCTGCAGGGGTGGGAGAGGAGCAGGCAGCCCAGGGAGGGAGGTGTGACAGAGGGAGGTGTAACAGAGCACCAGAGGGATCCATCCATCCATCCATCCATCCATCCATCCATCCATCCATCCATCCATCCATCCATCCATCCATCCATCCATCCCTCCATCCATCCCTCCATCCATCCCTCCATCCATCCCTCCATCCATCCCTCCATCCATCCATCCATCCATCCATCCATCCATCCATCCATCCATCCATCCATCCATCCATCCCCCTTTCCTGGCCAAGGCCCCTCCAGGTGACAGCCCTGGGCTACCCTGGATCATAACACCTTCCTTGGGGCTGAAGGATGCAAAGGGGTCTTGGCTGGGGGAGAGACTTGCAAATCACAGTGGAAAAGGTGAAAAGGACAAAACAGAAGTGTGGAGTTGTAAAATGAGTCAAAATCCAAGACTTTCTGCTACAGCAGACCCCAGACATTCCAACAGCATAGTCCTACAACACAATCAGTTCCTAAATCAACGTAATAAAAAACCCAGACTAGACCTGGTATTTCATTTGCTGCACCTCCACCAAATTACTCTCAATATAAAGAACTGAAATGAAGAGGAAAATCAGGCCTGCCCACATAGCGGAGTAGGAGACAGAGAAAAATAGCAGAAATTAATATAGAGTACTCTCACTACAGGGAAAAAATGCATGCTACACTTGGTCAGAAATCTTTTCTTAATAAATTCATGCTTTACACAGCTGGAAAAATGAAAGGGCCTGAGCAGGCACCAAGATTTATGGATGTCCCTGGGACTTCTGGGGTCTCCAAAAGACCAAGAGGTCACACTGAATTAACACTAGCCACAGGCACTGAGGAGAGGAGCAGGGAGAGCAGGAAACAGAAGTATCTGTAATAATTCAGTACACACAGGGACTCCTCTATTTTGGCTCACAAATTCTCCTTCCTGATGTCTAGTGGCTAGTTGGGTAGCTCAAAGAACAAGATAACCAACAAAATGCAAACTGATCTTATTAAAAGTAGCAACATTTGAATAATGATGATTTGCTTGTTTTCCTTGTTAAACAGGAAATGTAATTTCACTGATGATAAATTTATAAGGGCTTCACAGCCAGCCATTTAAAAAAAATGTTGAGTCCTTGACTAAAAGATATGCACTTCAGCCCTTAAAAAAAAAGATTGTAATACTTAGAATTCATGACAACTTTTTTCCAAAATATTTTCCTTTAATTGCAAAGTTTAAGAGGAATTTTCTCTCATCTAATTTTTGATGTCAGTCAACCCACAAAACACCTCAGCTAGCATTAGGAAGAATTTTCCCATTTACAGCATCACATTACAATATGTGTACTTTATAGATTTTTTTATGACTTATAATAAAGCATTTGCCCTTTGTCACTGTCAAAAACAAGACAACTACTCCAGCTAGCCATTCAGCCTGTTGTGCTGTATGGTTGTCTGGTATATCTTAGAAATGAACTTTAAAAAATATATTTTTAACTTGAACTGCACAATGGATGCAGGTAAAAAAGACTGCATAAAAAACCTGACTGTTAAAAAAAAATTTTGTATACAGCTGGAAAAGGTAATCCCAAATTCCAAGTATAAAAAAAAAAGTGATGACTTAGAAAAGTTGAAAGCTAAAGACCTGTTTAAAAATTAAAAGCAGGGGTAATGCTCAGAACATGCCAACCAAACACCTGATCAGCATTATTCTTTAGGACATCTCTCCCTTTTTAAGGAACAACTTTGAGTCAAGTTTCTTTTTCAAAGCCACAATTTCTTAAACCCTCTTTCCCCATCTAGGCTGTACTACCTAAGAAACAGCTCCAATATCCTTTTTCTCCCTTGAATAGCCATGCATATTTTGCCAGAAAGAGGAAAAGTCGAATGCATTTGTGCTGATGCTAAATGTTAATAGATTTTCCTAAATGTCTGCTAATAGCACTGCTAGAATTAGCTAGACTAGTAGTGCATGCCTAATGTGTTGTTTTTGTTGTTGCTGCCTTAGCTGTTTTCCCCTTTTTTTTCCCCCTAAGAAACAAAAATAAAGGCATTTTTAGTAAAATGTTTCTATACATCTGCAGCCTGAACAGCAGCCGTGCCACCATCGTGTGGCTCTGACATAGCATCGCTGGGATTATAAATCCCAACATTCTACTGTTCCTTTCAATTAAACATGAAAAGTTTAATGTTTTCGTAAATTAAACATGAAGCCCTGACTTTGCCAGCCAAAATATGTCTTTCTATCACCTCTTCTAATTCCTCCAGGTCAATTCTTTTCTTAGCTTCACACAGTCATAGGCTGATGCTCTTTTATTGGCATGTACTTTCAGAATGTTGTTGGAGAACAAGGCCTTTGAAAACATTTTCTACAGGCCAAAACATTTAATAAATATGCATTACATTCCCAAAGCTCTAATTTGCTTAGAATCACAAAGCCATTTACACATGTAAACGATTTTCAAAATAAACAGTTCTAAGTGGCTTAATTGAACAATTGTATTTTTAAAACTAAATAATCTGTGAAAATCAGATAATACTGTACTATTTAAAAAATCTGATTTACCAACTTGTTTTTGCAGCTAGTGTACAAATGCACTGTTTCATCCAAATCCTCTACTGTTACAAAATATAATTTATGTAAAAATATCTTAGAATACACCCCTTCCATTTTTATAAAGGACTGCTAATTTCCAATTGTCACTTGACTGAGCCACTTTGAAATATTTTATTTTTATACTTTCTACTGTTGCTGTAGTGCAGAACAGATACCCATTCCTTCTATTTCTGTTCAAAGTGTGATAAAAGGCTGCATTCTGACTTTAGGCTGCAGACAGAACATTTACAACTCATCCAAAACACACACTGGAGAGCAGAAAAGCCAATAGTTCCTCCAGGTCCAAGAAACTTTCAGATCTTTAATTAGAAATTCTGGTTCGGAGTCTAACTATGATAATATTAAGTAAAAAACTCATACCCAAACCTCCAAGTCTTTTAATCTATGCCAATAGAAACACACGACTGTGAAGGAAAAATAGGAATCAAGTCTGTGATTATATTACCTTTCAGAAAATTTGTTAGCATGTTATTAGCAAAATGTTTATTTGTTAATTATAGTTTTAATTAAGATACAACAATAAATTATCTTTGCCATATTTCTGCAGATATTTACCACCCCTGAGACTTAGATATCTCATTCTGTATCTATAAAGCTGACTGAAGTAAGTTAAAGTTATACCATGTGAGTGCTTTGCTCACACAAAATCCTCTGAAACGTGGAAGCAGGAATGTGGTCTTTCTCCAGATGCTTCTGCAAACCACCACTGAATAAATGTAAGCACCTCCATTCTTGAAAAGAATGTCTCAAACCTGATTTTCAAGAAGGAAATTGCTGATTTTTCATTATTTTATTATTTTTAAACTAATTGCTACACTGTTTGCATAATCTAGAATCTTGCTAATGCTGGTCAAAATTAAAGAGAGATGGCATGACTGGGAAGGAAAAGCCTGTACATACCAGATCCATGTGCCATCTGTCTTTGGTGTCACCTGTTTTCTTCACCTCAGTAACCTGAAATTCTCCTTTGCAATAAGTTTCTGTTAGAGGATTTCATGTGCAGTTTTTCTGCAAAATGCAGCATGCTCTGCCCTGCCAGTAAGGCATGTCAAAAAGTCTAGCTGTAGGAAGATGCTTCCAAAATGAGCTGCAATGAACATGGCTTGTCTGTGAGCCCTAAGTTTATGGCACAACTTCTTATTTAAGTTTGGCAGTGCTGCCTTCATGACCTCTCACAGAAAAACACTCCCAATACAAAGTGCATGGACAGTTCTCCATATCCCAACTTCTCATGAGCCAGAAGGCTCCAAGTAATGCAAATTACAACATGAATATCTGAAAAGCAATTATTGGTTGGATGAAAGCTACGAATCAAGGCAATGCCAAATCCATCAAACCTGGTTTTTTGTCAAGGACACGATACAACAGCACTCACAGAACTATATTACAACAGTTGCTTCTTTGTGTGTGCGTATGTGTGGTGGGGTTCATATTACTTGTAGTTTTCTCATTACCTAACAATTATCTGGGGTTTTATGGTCAAAGCATAACAAGGCCAATATATATCTGCCAGAAAAGCAGCAAACAGAAACACGTTCTATAAACAAGCCAACAATTACTCAGTTTCACACCAGTGATGAGGTCGCTGCTCTGCTGACACACACAGAACTTGCTCATGCTGTGCACCAGAAGCCTTAAAAAAAACCACTAAGGGATAGACGTGTGCAAAATGAAAAATAAGCTATTTAGACTGGATTTAATTAGTATTTCCACACGATTATTAACAAATTAATGCTCCATAAAAGTATTGATTGTGCCCTTTAGTTGCAGCTCTTGCAAATGCACAGGAATAAAGAAATGGTACAGTATTACTCAAAAGCATAAAGTTCATCCAACTGATGAGGTTTCATAGCTTTCCAACCAGCTCTATCCAGGAAGGAAAATTGTTCTTCTCCCATTAAAAAAAAAGAAAACTGTTTTTTCTCTCTTCAGCTGAAGATTTGCAGTAGAATGGTACTTTAGCTTAAAAGCTACTGAGGCTGTTTCTGCCTTAAAAAGTCTTTTGAGTGCTGCTATTTCTGTATCCCTCCAGTATGTATACTTTGCTACTTTGGTTTTGTATAAAAAAGAAAAAAGACTAAGTGAAGGATGTAAAACCACCCCATGGCAGAACAAAGGGACCTGACCACTCCTATCCTTTTAGTGCTGTGTTGTTTATTAGCTTCATAATTCATTCTAATAATAGTTAGACACTAATATCACACTATTCCACAATGACAACTTTTACTTCATAGATATATACACACACACACATGTGCTCAGACTAAAAAAAAAAAAAAATCCTGAACAATGTCCTGGAAGAAATGTGACTTCCAACAGCAATAGCAATTGACAGCAAATAACTTATCTTGTTACATCACATTTTCAAAGGATGCACGTAATATCATTATTTCTGCAGGCATGCTATTTGATTTTGTCACACAGTTGAGCAAAACCTCACATTTATAATGTCTTACACTCAAAAAGGGACTCTTAGCTGGCCAGATGTGTTATTAAACATGTTCAAAGCTGTAAAAAAGGGAAAGGGAAAGACATGGGTGGGCCCAGCTGCACAAAGCTTACACTGGGAAGGCAACATGGAGCAACAGGCATTTCACTGGATGTGTTCTGAAGTTCTACTGCCTTGTTGTGGCTCCTTCTTATTTTTCTCAAATTAAGGAGCAGCAGAAGAGGTGAGACTACTTGATTTTAATCTCAGGTTTATTACAGTTAGCATGGCAGGCATTTGTTAGAAGCATAACAAAAAGTATGTGAATCGATAATGGAAAGGCTCCCCCAGGAGGAAATTCCCTTTGTAAACACTAAATCTGCTACTTTCATTAGGAGAAGTATTAATGACAAAATGTTAGTAGTGTCACTAGAAAAAACACCATGAAAAATCAGTATTATTTTATTTCATCCTGTGTATTCTGGAAGAAGCAAACAGCTTTGGATTTTGATTAGATGATTTTAATCACCAAAGTTCAACCTTTGACAAAGAGCTGTTTGAGAAGCCCTACTTTGCCAGTTGAAGCCTGTACTACATAGAGACATTTCAAGTAGAAAGGAAGGAAAAAGAATGCAGAGTTACCCATTTCTTCAAAGATCCTGGCATAATGTCCTAAACAAACCACAGGGCATACTTTTCTCTAGAAGACTTTATACTGCAATGGGATCATGAGAAATATGCACATTTTTTACCCTGCTCACCTCCACAGAAGTGCTCACAGTCACAGCCAGTTTCTGTAGGGGTGCTGTCAGCACAGCTGTGTGGAGATATAAAAGATTTGCTGCACTTAGAAGGTATCACCTTCAGTTCTTCAGCTCCAATTCCTCATGGAGTAGTTGGTGATAGAAAAGTGGACTACAGCTGACCATCACAAATCATCCAGCCCATCCCCTCCCTGTCCAACCTCTGCTGCTAACCCTTGCTTTGCCTTCCCTTTCTCCATCAACCTGCAAATGATTCTCTATACTAAGACCCCTAAACTTGTGTTAAAGCATTATAAAGGCTCTTAAATATTCTGGGCACATATAAAACCACTCTGAAATAAAGACAGCTTGAGCAAGGTACAATCACCATTACGGAAAGCTTCCCCATCTTGAAGCAGTTCAAACACAACCCAAAGCTGAACCAAAAGCTTCAGTGGATTCCAAGCAGCAATAATCTGGGGCAACTACAAATGCCCAGGCTCTGTATCATTTGGGACTTAACCTACAGAGCATATTACAGCCCATCATTACAGTGCTTTTCACCTGCACAAGAGTCTCTGACCTTCCTTGACATTTAGCAGCCAATCCTGGTCCTGGTCAGATGGCAGGAGCACAGCACTCATCCTCTGTGCTTAGGGCTTGAGTAAGGAATTTCAAGTCACAAAGATACAATGACCCAAAGTGGATCCAGTTATGGGCTTTGCCTTAGAGTGCTTTACAGAGCTGCTGCTCCTTTCATATGATATTTGTTACCCTGTTTATCTCCTTATAGCCTCTTATTCAATGGAATAAGTTCTATTCAGGCCTCACTAGCATGCTACCCATTTTCTGCCCAAAACTTGCATTTAACTGACCCTGCTGTTCGCTGACATTGCAGAAGATTTGCACAGATAAATATAACATTTCTCCACCTCCCTCAAGGTGAAACCATGACAAAGAGTGGAAGAACCTCCCGGCTGTCACAGCCCCATCCTGACCTGAAACTCAGAAAAGCCAGGTTCTGTATCTGTTTATAGAGAGGCTGATAAATATTCTAAATGTTCTCACTGGAGGCCTCTGAGATGACACAGAAACACTGGCACACCTCTTCTCAATCTCATTACTGATGTGTACGTACCTTTGCAATTCTGGCTTCATTTGTTGTGCTCACCCGTGCCATTTCCTGTCTTCATGTTGTCAGCTTATGTTTCATTCTTTTAATAGAAAATAGTTTATGAGTGAACGCCTGGAGGAACGAATCCTGAATGATGTGTGCTTTTGCACTTGTCAATCTTCTCCAGTCTTTAGCTTAAGATCTTTTGATAATCTTTATATTTGAAATGCTGGCAGGCTGTAGTTTAGCACCATTTTAGTTTAGATGAACAATAGCGTTTAGAAAAGTGACAGAGGGGATTACTGGCTCCTGAGAGCTGCTGTCTGCCAGAGATCTGACCTGCATCCTACATCCACTGCTCACAGATGGAGAGGAACTTGTAAACGTGGCGCTTGGATAATGCAGAAATTCCCAACCTTCTCAAATCTGCATTTTATTTTGCATACAGGGATTTATTCTCTCTTTTTTTGCATCTTTCTCAGTCTATGTCTCAGAATGTTTACTGCCTCCATAATGCAACGTCCCTCTACCAACTCAAAATTTAGTCTCAAAATTCTCCTTACATATTTGGTGTCTTATGCACTACAAGCTTCCAGCTCAAGTACAAGTTTCTTGCCTTAATCATAATTTTTTACTTCTCAGTAGGAGCAGCACTGCCTCCCCTCAACAGGTCACAGCTCAGTGTACACCTTGATAATAATATTACAGTCAGTGTGAATGTGTGTGACTGAGATACATTAACCTATGCCAGTACCCTGCAGCCCCAGCAAGGCACAGAACAATTACTGTTATGTTTGCAGTTGGATACAGCCCCATGTTTTAAATATGGAGATTAATTTAATTTCTGAATTAACTGTTAATTATATGAAAGTTTACTGTTCTAGGATTAAAATGAATCACTAGGATTTTCTTTTAGAACCAATAAAATCTCTGGAACTTATAAACAGTAGAAAATACTTAGCTAAATTCACCTGCTTCTTTCAAAACCCTGAAAATATAAATCATTATGATAACCTTGAATCAATCCAACTCAAGAAATTTAATATTAAAGTGTTAGAACTACTGTAATATTAATAAGAATGCTTCAAACAAGGAACACAATTCCATGTTCTTTGTCAATACTGTAACTGCAGTTTATATTTTTAAAAAATGGTATTATTCTGCTTCATAGAAAGCAACACACATTCTGGCAGAAAAGTGAATAGCCACTTCTTCCACTGGATCTTAATCATTTGCCACAATAGCTGTGGGTTTTTTTTAATAATCCTGTTCTTTAATTTGTCTTTTCACAACTGTTTACAAAACACAGCCATCAAAACCAAAGAGATGGAGAATCAAATAAATCAACTCATTAAAACATTCTGCTATGAAAGTGAAAGGCAATTCTAGATGTTCCTGGGAATCTCTTCCTTGTTGTTCTTGTGTCTGATGTAGCCCACAAGCCCACCAGAACAGGGATCAGCCACTGAAAAGCTGTTTGTACTGTACACAGGGTGAATAAAAAATGCAACAACTCTCAAGGTCACGAGGTGAAAACAAGATGCAGCTGAGGAACACTCACATGAGCTTGTATCTTAGTTGCTTTCATGAAGCAGAGATGATGAAAAAACAGCAAGATGGAAGCTGTGTGAGCATCACACCTTTCAGGAGCAGTGGTTTAAAAACAAATAATAAAACAATATTTACAATGACTCCTATCCCTTAGCTCTTGAACGAGAAGTTGCAATAGTTCCATGATTCACTTTTGCCCTAGTGACATCACAAATACATTTTATTCCCCTCTTTCCTTCCAGCATGTGTCCTCTCAGTGTATTTCTCCACAGGGAGTGTGCAGCAATACTGCCCTTCACAACAGCCACCAGCACTGCACTGGGTCAGCAAGTGAAGCACTACATTGTTCACACAGTTAGGAAATCCCTGCTTTAGGGAGGCTACAGATGCTCTTCTGGACCTCTTCGGCATGTGCCATCACACATGTGATGTGATGTAGGGGGACATGTACTTCAGCAAGTGGGAAGTTTCCATTAGCATTCTGACATTTGGGTGAAGATGCAAGAAAAATATGATTTAATGAACTGACCTTCAGTATCCAAACCACGCCAAAGTTTTAAATATAGAATTACCAAGTGTTACAATAAATATTAATCATTAGCCATTACTTCAAAGGCCTCCTATTTTTCACTTGTAGAGCTGATGAAAAGAATGCTTATCATGAGTTTGAAAGCTAACTGTTCTCCTGCCTGAGAACACAGGTGGCAGGGCAGCACCTCACAGAATCACAATGTGGTTCTGGATTTAAGGGACCCATCAGGATCACTGAGCCCAGCTCCAGGTTCCCACACCCCTGGCTGTGCTGGAACACTCCACATGCATCATGCCATTAGTGATCCTTACACGTGGGCAGAAAATGTCTTTAGACTCCCAGACAAGCATCTTAATCTTTGGACATCAGAACCTCTTCATTGTACTCTATTAGACAGAAATCTACTAAGAAACAAAGGATTTAAACAGAAAATAAATTACCACTATCAGGCTCATTTGTCTTTGTTACTTTCAAAGCTTTACTTTTAATGGATGAAAAAAAAAGGAACTTCTAAGTTTATAATATTGCACAAAAAAACCCAGGGGAAAAAAAAAAAAAAAAGCCAAGGCCAAGAAACAGAGTTCTTGGCAATTCAGGATGAGTTTTTTTTAAAGTAATAAATTAATAAGCGAGTGTTGCTTTCAGTCATATTCAGCAAGTATGTACACACTTATTAAACTTTTGGAATATATTTATAAAATGTTTAAATAGTTCAGTGAATAAGGGCAATAGCAGCACTAATCAAAATATGAAAAACTATAGATTATTTCAAAAATACTTTTTATAACCACTGAGATGAAAACTGCTCTTTAGAATGAAACCAACAAATTGATGTTTTATTGAGGATGGAAAGTAGCAGCTTCATAACAAAAATACACTATGGAAAATCGAACTATGAGTATCAACAAAGATCACAAAATTAGTTTTCTCATTTCAATTACCTTTTTGACTTACAGAGTTAGTCATTAGATAATTTCTTTCTCTTTTAAGTCATCAGAGATTCAAGGCCTACCACATAATGATGATACCAACTACACTAAAACTTAAAGCAAGAACAACTCACTGAAATCTCTTACCTTGTTTCAGGTACTAAATAGAGTGCACTGGACAGAAGAATTTTTGCCCAGCTGCCTTCTACCATTTCTGATATCCCTTCAACAAGCTCTGGTTTTCCCTATTCCTTTTCTAGGCACAGTCCATTTCAACAAGGCATCAATTCTAATTCACTAAAACAAGATCAAAAGCCAATAACATGAAGGTAATCAGAATCATTTAATGTTCAGCCTGAGAAGAAATAATTTTAAGTGAGCATGTTCATGCTCAATGAATATCCATACATTTAAAAAAACCCAAAGAAACAAACAATCAACTTCTGGTTGGTTTTTTTGTTAGTGTTTTTTTTTTTT
>VZRH01003727.1:1504200-1542093 GCA_013397555.1 Urocynchramus pylzowi | reverse complement strand
TTTTTTTTTTTTTAAACCCAACTACTACCAAAGTACTTTAAATTATCCTAGGGCATCAACAATTTGAGATTATCTGCTGGCTTCCAGCTATTACATAATGGGTAATTAGATGCTGAAAATTCCAGTGACTTAGAAAAATAGTCTACATGCTAATTGCTTTTATGAGTCCTTTAATGCAATCTGGGGACAGAAAGGATTTTGGACTGTCTCTGAATAATAACATTACTGGCAGCAAGCCTAATTTCTTTTCCATTTTTTCCCCAGACATTTCTTAGAGGTTTTGATAATTTCTTTCCCTCTCCCTGTACACTATATATGTATACATTTTTACTGCCACATTATTACATTTTCTATTTAATTGCAACCAACGGTCACTGACCATTCTCGATGCAGTGTCACAGCCACCAACAGATTGCTACACCCCCATCAAGAGACAACTGTGTTTTCAATTAGTTATTTGTTTCTAGTTTCTTGCTTCACACCCTTTTTTTGTTACATTATAATTGAAAGAAAGACATTTGCTTTCCTTTCTCCTTTCAAATCTTCCCAGTGATCTTTGACATTTGACTTTCCTACAGACAGGGAACCATGAGCAATCTCATCTTGCTCTCGACAGGCTGACAGTGGTGAATTTTTTGGCAACAAAACTACTACTGCCACAACACAGGCTGCTAGAAGCTTGGCATGGAGTGTTGCCTATAAACACCTCAAGAAATGAGGTGAATGTCTAGTGCTAAACTGTCAAAAGCAGAATGTTTGTGTGATTTAGTTGAGAAAACATTGAGTGAATTTGGGAAAACAGAAAACAAAACAAAAAACCTGAAAAGATTGAGCCCTCCCCAGAATATTCAAAACTAGTATGGAAATATAGTAACATAGGAACTTCCAGAATACCACATTGACATCATCCAGTTAAAACTTTTTCTTTCAATCATTTATATGTATTAGCTATAGGGTAACCCAGAAAGTTCACAAGTTTCCATAAATTTATGGTTTCCCTTCACCACCTGCTGTAATAGTGACGCCAGTCGATGGCAGGAGAGCAGGGTTCATGAGACACAAGTTTCAGAGCAGATCAGCCTAAACACTCAAACTTGCCAGCAAAAAACAGATGAAAAATTCTAATTAAAAAGGAAGCACAAGTGATTACATTTACTGAAAAAGAGTGGGGTTTTTAATCTGTTTTGTGATGCTTTTGGGGATGTAACCTGTGGGTGTGCAGTAAATGACACAGTTCTTCTGAAAACTCTTTGACAGACCAGTGCAAATCTGAGCATACTTATAAGGACCATGCTTATCAAGTCATCCTAAAGAATTGACTATCTTTAACCACAGAATTCTCGAAGAAAAGCTATCGTGGAGCAGTCTGTGCTGCTGTGAACAATGAATGGGCTTCTGGGCTGATAAAGCCTCAGAGAAGTCTATGAAACCAAACTGCTTCCAGAATGAGGTGGGTGGGAAATAGTACCTGGATTCTCCTCAGAGAGTTTAGAAGAGAAGAACAGAAGAAACCCAACTGTTGATGCACAGTCCCTGACTCAAGTCCAGCATTTCCTGGAATGACAATTCAGTTACCAGTGTTTATTCCATCTTCAGTCCAAATGGTTTCTGTGAAGGATTGACTGACCTCTACCAAATTCTGAAGGGCAGAATTACTGGCCTTGAGGCTGTGTGCAAACAGGTGGAAATGAGAGTTTTGCTTGGGAAGTGGCAAAGATTAACTGCAGAGCTCTCCTACACAGGAGGAGAGGCAGGAAGGCAGAGCTGGTTGGCAGGAGGAAGGAAAACACTTTTGCTTCCAAGATCTCTATGAACAGAGGAAGACTCAGGACTGATCCCTGCCCCTAGATGCAACGTGATCAGGACTGCAGACACTACAGGTCTCTTGCTTTCTGCCTTTTAAATTCAGTCTCATTTTCTCAAGATTTCCTGCTCATGTTCCTACTATCACTCAGTTACACCTCGGATCTAATAAAAATGCATTGTTATCACAGAGCTATTTAAGTAACAAAAAGAAAACCAGAAAGAGCAGATTACCAACATATGTAATTGTCCAAAGGAGGTAGACAGGTCTTTTTGCAAAAGTGGTTATCAGAATTTAGAGTACAATATATCACTGTATCACATACACTAGTGGTGAGCTGCAATCAGCCCGTGTGCAAGTAAGTAAAAATCAGAACAAGAGTGATTTATAATTAAACTAATCAAAATCTTACAGGTGGTATAATAAGTGCTTCTGAATTTTCCATGTGGCATGCTGATTGTTAAATCTTGATAAGGGCTGCTCTACGTGATACAAGCACCCCATTGGGCTCCATCAAATAGAAGTCTACATCTTAGAAATCTCAATTCCTTATACAAATCAGACCACAGAGACTGATGTGTATTGCTGAATGAACAACTGACCTTTGTGAAAAGAACTTCAAGGCTCTAAGAATGCATGCATTATGGTGTGCGGAGTCCTTTGGAACGATAATAATCCATGTGTTTACCCTCCAGTGCTTAGGAACACCTTTTTCCTAAACAAACAACAACCCCACACTGCAATAAAGTTTCCCACAAAATTTTTATCAATTTCTTAAGCAATCGAACAAAAAAACCCTAACTAACCAAACTTTTATTTTTGTAACTTCATAATTGGATGTCACTACAGTCTCTGCTTACTCTAATAGGGTTAAACATACATTCTATCAACTGCTAACACAAATGAAATTATTTGATATTGTTATAGCATTAGCTCTACAATTTTGACTTAATTTAGTGGGATTAAGATGTTCTATCTACTTTAATGTGTACCTGACCTCAGATTCTGACATGTCAATTACTTAGAAGATGGTATTATCTCCTAAGAAAGACAGTGATTCAAACAAGTCACGATGCATTCTCCTGGCAAACACAGAATTCAAAACACACAAAAATTAATCTTTCTATAAATACTTCTTGAGTATTTTTAATTACTTTAGATCTAAAAGCTACACTCCTCTTCTCCCAGAAGCATCACTGCTTGTGCTTTACCAAACAAGCTTGGGAAGGGAGTGAGAAGGAAGGCTGTGCCAACTCTAGTGCGGTCAAGTGGATGGAAGTCTGCTTGTGCTATCTGAATCACACATTGGCAGATGAAAAGACATGCCTTTTACCATCTGTAAATTTTAATGCACCAGATTTTGGCTGCCATGCAACCTAAAGTATTTACTTCACTGGGGTACACAGAAGGAAAAAAGGACATAAGAAGTTTTTATCTAGATTTAAGTGACAGCACTAGATAAAATCAGTTTATGCTACAGTTGCACCATTTAAACTTAAGCACTGAAGGAAATTTCTCATCTATATAAAGATGTTCTGATGGAAAAACCCAAATCCTGACTGTTTCTTGATGTCTCCATAGCTTCCTTTCTGCATTTTAGAAGAAAACAAGTATGTGGATTTTTTCAAAATGGCATTGAAAATGCCATTTCACTAAAACTGAAGGTATGTACAAATGCCTGATCCTTTCAGGGCTTATAGTCTCAAAAGACCATTGCAAATGCAAATAGCTATAGTTGTTACTGAGGAAACAGAAACAATGAGAAGAATAAGAATGGCAGTGGCGGTGGCAGAAATTATCTTCCCTGCAGCAGGAAGGCTGGAACCAGCTCTGCTTTGCAATAGTAAGCCACATAACACTGAGGGTAACTTCAATCAGCTCTGTGAACCTAACAGCCAATTTTAAATAACCATGATTTATGCTTTGACCAGAGTGGTGCACAGCAGTGCAGCAAAATACCTTTGGCATATGAATACATCTGCCCCATTGCTCCCCCCTTCAGTCTTTGATCTCCTTCATATTAACCCCTCATTTCTCAAAACTCTGTACTGAATAAACTGCTAATATTTCCCTATATCAGGCAATTATTTTTAAGAAAAACTATTGCTTATGTCCCTAAAGCCAGAAATGTACAATAGTAACACTTTTGCATTGCTGCTTTTTTCTTGGCACTAGCACAAATAAGAAGGTAGTTTAAAATTCAATGATGAATCCCCCCTCCCAGTTTGTGGGGGAAAAAAGTACACAAAAGGCAGATGTGAAGGCTTGTTGACTCTCCTATTGGTCTCATTCCAATTTGACAGTTTCTTTACAATTTTTCCTTGTTTTCACACATTTAGCTTCAAGAACAATAAACTTCTATCTGAAGAATTTACATTAAGTAGCATGAATAATGTCAAATTTATGTGAGATGTAAGAGAATTGCTGCAGATTAGCTGTAATTTTGATTAGTTGTACTCTAAAATGGAGGAAAATCCTTCACAGATATGTGAAGCAAAATCCACTATTTCTGGAACAGAAGGAGGAATAGCAACAAAGCCACAGAGGTACTGCACATATTGTAGAAAAGTCTTTAAGCAAATGCAAACTAGCAAAATGAAACTATATGAATATAGGGAAGAAAGAACAAAATGAGAAAGATCAGATGAAAATCGTGCTGTTCATCCAGCTAAGGTCACTTCAACACCTACTGAAAACAAGAGAGACATTCCAGGCTGCAAGGGGTTTTCTTCATTCTGATCTCTCAGCATCTGATACTGAAAGCAGCACCAGAAATACTGAACATCTGAAAGTTTTAAAAAATTCTATCATGATACCAAACTAGAGAGGTTTTGTGAGCATTGTGGCTACTGAAGTGCACGAGACCCCATGCCAGAAGCCAATCCCCACTGAACGACAGGAACGTATCTGTTCCCAAAAGTGTTTTGGTGTTAGAATTTACCTTTACCCTGGAGAAAGTGAAAACACAGCTACGACCTCAGCCTTCAAAGCTGCAGCTCTCCTGGATCACCAGCGACCACTTTCCCCACCCAGACCTGTTCCCTTTTGCTGTTACCAGAGATAGCGACAAAAAGGCAGAACACGTGCACAGAACACAGGAAAATGCAAATGACTTCCACATGTCAGAGATGGAAATATTTTCCAAGGCACCACACACACAAAAGCAATGTGTGGTTTACCTCACTGTGCAGCACACAACTGGCTCTGTTTGCAAACCCTCCCTGCCAGTGGCCATCAGACGAGTCCTCACAGGCACTACACATCCCCCGTGGTACAGTAAAAGGACTAAACATCTCGGCTCTGATTCCTATGATTTTCAATTAAACTTTCCTTTCTGCTGGAACATGGATCACCTGCTCCACCACGCATACTTCTGTATTATTAATTTGTTAGCTTGCTGGAATCACAGTTGAAAACCTTTCAGCCTTGGTTTGCGGCAATAAATTCAACTGACAGCTGAAATTTGGAACGCTCACTTAATATTGATTCTGAATGTAATAACAAGCGACATGACCTTTTGGAGGGTGTAAAATATGGCTGCCACAACATCTGTGCCACATTTCTTGCTGTGTAGTAATATGCTGTAACAGCACGGAGCTGGCACTGAAGTTAAGCTTTATTATCAAGCAGATCTCTCCATCTCTCTGGCTTCATTAAAAAAAAACCCCACAGAACTTTACTCCTCACCCCACCCCCCAAATGCTTCCCATATCCAGAACTCGTGTATACGTCACTGTTTCTGAGATCTAATTTATCCTGCAGTAAGGAAAAAGATTTTGGATGTCTAAAAGAGACCCCCTGTGTCAAACACAGCAGTTCCAGCAGACTGAAAATCAGCACATCTTCAGTCAGACAGGAATCTTACACTGAGTATCTCCATCAAACATCTATCGAGTTATGCTGTTTGTTATCTTCCTACCTAAAGGGAAATACCTTTACATCTTTCCTAAAAGGAAGAACGCATTAGCAACCATTTTTTTTTGTGAGCTCTGACACCACAAATACCATTTTCATTTAGCATTACCCCAGGATACCTTGAACTAATTTTGCTAGGCTGGATACAGGTTGGTTCCTTGCAGTAAATTCCTTTGAAGTGCTAGTATCTTTAAAATATAGTCTATCTAGACAGAATATAAATTTTTGTATTTTTAAAAATTCAATTTATGTAACTTCACATTATGCAAGAAGCCTAACCAAGTTTGAAAACCCAAATTCTACTACAAAAAACACACATCCCTCTTCAAGTATTGTAAAGAATGCTTCAAATATATGCTGATTTTTTTTTTGGCTAGTGTAACAAGTAAACTGAAACAATGAATCCCTTTATCCTTATGAACAATATCTATTTTCTCTCAGTGAATATGAAACCCAATGAAGCAGATATTTGCTGTGACATTTTAATTTTGCATTTTGTGATTTTAGTTTCTACACTGCCAAAGACTTGGTAGTAGCTAAAATTTTACATGTTTTAAAACTCATTGTTCAAGAAAAATTAAAACCTTTGCATATTTAAGCTTAAGGCAGTCTAACAAGTAGTTATGTGAAGATTTTTGCTTTTTTGCTCTCTGTTCTAGGACATGTACCTGTACTGGCCTTGGGGACCAGGGTAACCTGCCCCAACCACATTATCACACCTCACACAGTTACACTCAGAGCCAGAAAACTCTTCTTTTACTAAAAAATTCATAGAAACTAACAAGCAATGGAAATTTATAAAAATACACCAGGTTTACAAATATATTCCTTCAGATGTAATCCTGAGGTAATGGGAACAGATGCCCAATATGTAAGTTTCAAAAGACATTAAACATCACTGTATACATGTACTGATGCATATGGGTTCACACATACTACATTTAATAAATATATGTACATTTGATTATTAGTGAAGGCAGACTGAATTGTTAATGAGGACCAGATATGTACAGTTTGAATTTCATTTAAATCTATTATATATATACATGGCTATTTCCTGTCTGCCTTTCTACTGCTGTAATCCTAATTTCATTTAATTATAAGATCAGCACCTGAAGCAATCAACATTGTGGTACAATAGATGAAGCTGAGACTATAACAAAACATGAAGCCTGGGCAAGATGCGAGAGAATTACTAAAAGAATTGTTAAATTCTTTTAAATACAAGGAAGCCTAGGACTCCTTTGAAGGAGTTGGAGAAGAAAATGGAATCCTTTAAAAGCTACAGATGGCCTTTGAGTTCCCCTCCATCTCCTAATTATTACCATAAATGCATAAATCCCAGGAAAGCAGTAAAAGAGCTATTGAAACACTCAAAGATGTCATGGATTTGGTCTTTACTCAAGCTTCCATGTTACACACACAGTGTCCAAAACCTCCAGCAGTTTGATCTCTGCTGGGGCATGTTTGACACCCACACATTTGACCACTGTTCCCTTGAAATGCAGCATTTTTAAGTCCTGCTGATGGACTTGTGGGATCAGAGACAGACACACACACAGCTTTGGGAAGGGTTTCTCACTGTAACTGTGAGAAAACTGAGAGATGAACTGCCCAGCCAGGCTTGGGAGTTCTGAGAGAGACACCAAATTCTCTGGGTTTGGTCTCACATCCCCTTCAAAGGGTCAGCCCCATTGCAGCCTAAAGTTTTAGCTTTTATGTTTTTCAGATCCTGTCCTGCACTCGTGTATAACTCTGAACTCCATAGCGAGTGTTAGCAAGCTCTCCTCACAGTCTGGTCAGACAAGACAATCCTTCCAGGCCTGAGAACCAAGGTCACCATCACAGCCTCAGGCCCTGAGAAGTACAAACAAAAGTGAATCCGGGAGGAGCAAACTGGGGGAATGTGATTTCATTCCTTGAAGCTGTAATTGGACAATTAACCCCTGATATGCAAACGGACCAAACTTATATCTGTCTAAAAAACTCATGACCATAGTCCATCTTGGGTGTAGCCTCTGCCAGGCTTTTGACTGCCCAAGGTGTATCTGTTAAAGCCTTTAATAAATGCCCACTCTATTCTTTTAACTCTGATTAGCCTCTGCTCTAGGTAGCCCCTGCAAGGCATCACCACAGCACAGCCCCTGCTGCCCTCCTTCCCAGGCTGCTGTGCACCCTTGGAGGCACCAGGAACAGCAGAGGTAAACAAGAACCAATTGGATTACTCCTACAGCCTCAGCTGAGACAGAATTCAAGACTAATCTGATTATATGTATATTACGAGCCACTAAGAATCTTTTGGCAATAATTACCAAGCTTCCACACATAAAAAAAGGGCATTTTATTTAGCACTGGGCTAATCTATCAAGTGGTAAGCTTCAAAGGGAATGTTGGGAAGGAAAAAAAAAACCCATAAACAAAACAACCCCTGAAGTAGGTTTATAAAGCAGAGATATTTCATTTTTATTGAACGGCAAAAAAATATTCCAGACTCTTAAATGCACTAAAAGACTTTCAAATAAAATACAATTTCTCCTCTTAAAGCTTAATTTCCAGTGATAAAACTTCTCTAAGTTCTAAAAGGCTTCACAGAAGCATTTGGAAATGCTGCCACTGTTTTTGATGCACATTTCCAACCCAAGAGCTATGGCGGGTTTGGGGGGAGGGATGGAAAGCAAAATAGCAGTGCCTGACACCTGCCTTAAAAATTCATAGCCAAGACTATATGACAATTACATTTATGCTTTATAATTGCAAATAAAATTTGTCAAGCAACTAAGTATGAGCTGTGTGTTTGTTTATAGATAATACAAGGCAGAAAATGAAAAACTGAAGTAATACAGTATAATGTTATATGTGCATATGTGCTCATGCACATCTGTAAAACTCAATTTTTACCATAGCTGTCAGTAAATATATTAACATAGCCCCGGGGGTACAAGCACACAACACAGACTGAAACAAATGTAAAGGAGGAGGAGCTGCAACTGGAGGAGTTATACATGAGGGAAAACAAGAGGCACTTTGCACATTCCTGCCCTTAAGGGAGGGTTTTCAGAACCTTCCTCAGGTGTCTGTCTACTACTGTGCAGAGTTTGGGCAACAATCAGGAATAAATTCAAGTTAATACAGTGATCTGTGACATGACCATGATCAGAAGGACTGGTATGACTGGAAAAAAGGGCCACTGGTTTACAGAGAAAGAGCAAGGATGAGAAAGGGAGGATATACCACTAGCCTGCACAAAGTGTCAGTTTGAAGAAATAACTGAGTTTGGGATCCTGGAAAAGCCTGGGAAGGAAACTGGCAAAGATTTGGGATTCCTGAGTGTAGGCTGTGGTGTAGCCAGGGAATTGCTGCACAGAACATCCTGGAGCAGAGCTTGAAGGTGATGCCCAGGAGCTGGGGCACACAGGGAGGGGGCAGAGAGGCAGGGATGGATGCACAGCACCAGATGGGGTTTGCCAAGATAGCTGAAAAAAGCTGTGGATAAAGTGACTCATCTGGGAGAAATCGCTGCCAGTCTCAACCTGGGAAGGGAACAGCTGAGTGGCAGCCCTACTAAAGCCTACTTTCTTTAGTTCTATGAAATTCTTAGAGCTCTACTCCATGATCTGAGCCTCTGCAGCCAGCGTGAGTCCATAACTACAATTTGAGTCCCCATATATAAACATCTCAAAGACAACGCAGCCCCAAACCACTGAAAACATTTCTTCAAAGAATTCTCAGCTAAATCAAGAATGGTTATGTGTGTCTATGTTGTCTTCAAGCCTCAACAGATTTCTTCATAACTCTCCTGCACTAGCCTGAGTGCTCTTTTGAGAAGCACAACTGTGAAGACTGTGCCCCAGCACAGGACTTCTTGAAGTTTTCTACCAAGATATTGCTCCTGTGGTCAAGATTTGTTTCAAAACATCTTTACGTGACAACCACAATCAATGCTGTTGTCCAAAAGTATTTTAATTCTTCACTTTAAGAAATCAGTTTCTAGGTTAGCAATGCTGTTGCTTTGAAAATTGCTTGTTTGCAAATGCTAAACTTATTTACCATGAAAGCTAAGTCAAAAGAAGATTGCAAGTAGGGTTACTCTTTCTTATCCAGTTTCCTGAGAATATCTGCAAAGTGAGACAAGTCTTGGGAATATCCAAATTTAGGCTATGAATCCAAAGAGTCTTCAAGTGACAGCAGTGAAAAATTAACACCTCTGGTCTCCCAGTGCCCTCCATGGAGAAGCAAGGTGACAAGAAGACAACTGATGCCAAAGGACAGAGCAGAGCAATTAACTTGTGAGAGAATTCCAAATGAAACATGCTTTTCTGTCTTAACTCAGATGTTTAGGATGAGCTTCAACTAATTCTACTGATTCAACTAATTTAAAAGTAGCTACCTAATCATAACTAGTCCTGTAGTTACCTCTGCAGTTAATGGACAGAGATGCACACCAACGCAGGGGCATTTCTCCCATGCCATCCCAAGATGAAGCATGCAGGATGGATCACTCTGTGCTTGTCTTATTTTACTGATGATTAACTTTGATTAATAGCATATCGTTTATATTAGTGCAAATTAAGACAAGATTAATTCCATCTTTATTTCCTTATTTTCAAGTAATAGGGATCTTAAGCCCTCAGGCCAGAGGTTCTTTGGAGCCTATAGAATGGCAGAACAATGTAATTTGCCTTAGCATGTCACTTGTGCCACCTCCTTTAATCTCTAATACATTAGCATATGCCAGTCTTTATTACCCTGTTGAATCTGGCGCTATTTACATCTACTGAGTCACGTATGTTCTGTTCTGTTAGTTCTGACTAACCCCCTTATTTGGTATTTTGCTTCAAGCTCCCACTCCTAGAAGGGGCTGATTATTTGAAAGCCTCAGTGTTACAATCCCCCAAACTCCACGAAAAGGCTTTTTAAAAAGGATGCGGGTGTAGCCTAAGGATGTAAAATTAAAAGGCCTCTAAAAATAATCCATTTATAGAAAATAAGCTCATTGATATTGTCAGACTTAGTCCATAACCTGCCCTTCAAAATTCTTCTTATTTTTAGATCTGTGATTTAACTGTACATATACTTTAACCTTGTTGATGGAAAGAAATATGACAGGCACAGAATCATCTAGACAAAACACCAACATCTAATTTGCATGCTTACTAGTATTATACATTGAAACATGCGGGCTTCTTCTCCCCAGTAACCTCCCTGGCAGTGTCAGAGCATATTAGTGACTGCTCTGGGTATTTTTAGGCCATTCTTTCATTCCATTGTTTTCCTGTGTGGGGAAGCTTCTAACAGGCACAGTTCCACCCACTTGCCAAACTCTGCTGAGCACTGAAGGCACGCTGGCTGCACTCAAAGGCTGCTCTGCTACACCAGTAAACACAAACCCAGCTCCTTTCCCCACCACCTCTGCAATTTGGGCATACACATGGCACTGCACAAGTACCAGGATGGTAATCTCAGGCTGTGGGTGAAATTTCTCTGCCAAAGCTTTATCATTCTATGCCTGTAGTAGATAAAGCTCGCTGTGGATGTTTACTGTGGAGCAGAAGAATTCATCTGCATATCTATTTGCATGCACATTTCAGTCAGTTGTAGGAAAAATAGCACAGGATTGGTAGAGCTCTCCATTGACACACTGAGCATGAACATTTACCCAGCAATCATAAATATGTATTATTCCCTCCCAGTATGCAAGTGGAGACCAGAATAGCAAAGAGTAGTGAAACAGACCCTCAGAAACCCACGGATTCCAAGTATTCTTTGGGAGTATGAAATCACTAAGAACAAACACACAGAGGACATACTCTGGAGCCTCTGTAACAATGCCTTTTTTTGTACAGGTGAAAACTCACACAGTCAAGTGGAAAAAATATTCCAAGCAGCTTATTAATCACAAATACAGAACAAATGTATCAGTGCAACTGAAAATCACCAATGCTAATGCAGAAGGCATCTCTGATTAGAAAATGCTCAAAAATGATTATACAGATGAGTAAGCCTGATTTTTGGGATCATCATCTTTCTGCATCTGACATGCAAATGTAACTATTCTGATAAATCAGAGTGGGAAGTAGCATAAAAACACAAAAAGTTGTATTTTAGCTTAAATTGATTTGACCATTTTTTTCACTAAGAAAGCTGTGATGGACTGTATGGTTATTTGCTGTCTACAGGTTAAAAAGTGGAGATGCGAAACATGAAAACCGTATTTTGCACGGAGGATCAAAAACTCTTCTTTTTAAACTGAAACTTCCTAGGACCAATATTTTTGTAATCTTGGGAAAAGCAAAATTATATGCCTAGTTTAAAAGAGAAAAAAGAATAGAGAGAGCCAACAGAGAAGTTAAATCTTGAAAGGACTAGAAAAAAACCAGCACAGAAGCCATTTGCCACCAGTTCAAAGGACCCTATATGTAAAGAATAGTAAATACCACCCTTTTCTTGCCCCTGTTTCTCTGCTGAGCCATAATTATGTCACATTTTGCAGAAGGGCAGTGGGCTGACTCACAGGACACATCTCCTGGCTGGGCAGTGCTGCTGGGACTGCACTTGGCACCTAGGGGCTGGAACACAGCAATCTCATCACCACATTCCAGAGTGCTCTGCTGACAGCTGGCCTACCAGAAAACCACTTCCAGATTGGCAAGGAGAAGAAAACACAACCCATGTAGCACATGCAATCCTTCTCATCCCAGCAGATGAGCAAAGAGGAAGCTGCCATCACTGAGATGAAGGGGGAATGCAGGAGAGGGAAGAGCAGGAACACCTCTGACACCTTATGCTGGTAGCTCTGAGCCTGCAGCATGGCCCTGCTGTTTCTGAAGGATGGGTGCTACTCAGCTAAATGTATTCCCCTCTCAGTTTTAGGGAATGTTCTCCTGAAATGTCTTCCCAGTTTTCAGATAAGGTAATTCCCTGCAAAAATAAAAACCATATTACAATGTTAAGCATTTCTTAGGGCAGTTATATGTTTGAGCATAAGCAGGTGCTCACATCTGCTCAAAGCAAGGAGACATGGATAAGTACATGGAGAACAAAGCTGGACTGCTGGGGCCTGTTTCCATGAATCCCTGATGCTCCTGCACTGGCACTTTCTAATTCGACCTCTCAGGAATCAATTAAAAACAGTCACATTCAGAAGGAGGCACTTCAATAGCTCTGCTGGCAGCAACACTATGATTTGTTTGACATTTACTGATCATCTGGTAAGCTTAACACTGCAAATTCTAAGTTGCAGGAAGACAAAACTAAGCAAGGAAAAAACCAAATACCAGCACCATGAGGCTGGAGGAACAAAGCAGCCATTCCAGCATTCTTTTAGATAACTTGAGACACAAACATGAGCAAGGGAAGGATCAAGCACTAGGGTTAAGTTGTGCTCACTGAAGTCCTTTTTCTTTTTCTTACACCGAATGTCTTAAATGGTAATGTTTCCCACTTAAAAAAACAACCCCCTGTGAAACTCTCAGTGCAAACAATATTTCTCTTTTTNNNTTTTTTTTTTTTTTAATTAGGCCCCTCTTCCTGCAACACTTAAGAGTAACTTATCAGGCTTTTAACACAATGCCATTAATAAAACATTGTCTGAAAATGAGGATTGAAATAATTAGAGCACCATGAAATCACATCTTCAAATCCCATTAACGCTGACTCAGACCATCATTCAGAAAAGTTACAGAAAGCTTCTAGAAAATGACACTACTTTTAAACATTAAAGGATTCAAAACACTTTTCCATTTATTCCTTCTCTTCATTGGTGCTCAGTGTCCATTACCAGCATATAGCTACAGGTGCATTTCTGTGCTGATATATCAGTATAGGAGTACTAGATGTTTTTCTCAAAAATAAGAAATCAAAAAAAACCCCTAGAACCAACTACTGAAAAAGTCCAGCCCCGTACATTACCATTTATTTCTTAATATTACTCTAAACATAGCTGCACATTGTAACAAATATTAAGATTCCAATGAAAAATTTCACCACCCAGATAAAAAAGTTGTGAGGATCTGGAGGTGTCACTGAAATTCTCAGGAAGCATCCCAAAACAATCAAATTCTCTTCCTTCTTTTATGACACCAAGGAATAAACACTTTTCTCTACCCAGAAGTTTAAATGGTCAAAATTTCAAAATTACTTTCATTTCTGAACCCAACAGACAGAGTGGGAATCAAAGAATGGTTCAAAGGAACAGTCAGGTCCTCAGGCTAGCCCCAAGCACACTGAAGAACTACAGCTGGTGAATTTTTTCCTTGATAAGTGCACTACTTACAGTTGTGCTTAGGCTTCATTTCAGAAAGACTCTAAACCAAACTAAAATTATGCAGCTTACAAGTTAGAAAAAAATTAAAACGTGTTTCCATGAAATTACAATTTCATATATAAAATGCAACTATTTAATCTTTTCCCCACCTTCTCTCAGGTGTCACAGCTTGTCCTTCTCTGCTCAGAGGCAGCGACAAAGTTTGGGCAGAATCATTTGCTTTATGGTTTATATGCTCATGTGACATAAAAATGAAAGTATGAATAATGGTTACTGTTTTACACTTAAGAAAACTTAAGACTAATCCCAAGAATATGAATGCAATTCTACTCCACAGTAAGGCTACAAACAATTATTTCATTACACAGAGTGTGTGGTCCTGTTCCACCACCTTGCACTTCTCCTTGCTCAGGTGTTCAGAGATCTACAATTTCAACACTCTGGATAAAAATTAAGGGTATCTTTATATTTGAGTCACCTCTGCTGCAGAAGGCACAGTCCCTCTGCAGCCCTTGCTGCACAAGGTGACAGCAAGGAGGCCAAGGCACACACGTGGGAAGGAGGGTGGCACAGATGAAGCACAGCGACGTCCTGGAGGAGGCACCTGGGTGTGGGAGCGCTGACATTGCACCCACCAACCCCAAGGGGTGTTCAGGGGAATGGCAGAATGAGCCCCACAAGGAGAAGCTGACACAGCAGCCCAATAACCCATCCCAATCCCTGCTATTTTCCACACACACTGTGCAGCAGAGATGGGATAGGAACGTGGTGTACAGGGACCAGGAGCACTCACTGAACAGAACATCAGTGCTTGACAACACCCTGGAGACTTTACAAAGAATGTCAAACATTTTTACCAATATGGACCAGTGATGCTGTCTCAAGTGCAGCATGGGCATAATTCAGCTTTTATATCCTCCTTTAAAAATTATGTGCAGTCCAGTAAGTTACACATGTTTTTAAGCATCTGCTTAAACATGCTTTAAAAACTTCTGCAACAAAGAATTTTTCCTTCATGTACTAATGAACTATTTTGCAAGATTAAAAAATTTCAGTCTTCTATTTTTATTTTCTCTATATAGTTAACTATAGCTAGTACAGCAAAAAGTCTTGCTGCAGAACATGAAAAGTCAAATAATGATTACTGCTGGAGTAAATTTGGTTCAGTATTTGCATCTATTTGATGTCAGAGATGCTGTAATGCACAGTAATCAGAATTTTGGCCTAATCCTGGGGAAAGAAAAAAAAACAGAGAAACAAAAAGGGATTTTTTTTTTCCTTTCAGTTTCTGTCTTCTCTGGATTCATAATAAGAAGATATGCTCAATTACTGTAGTTTATTCACATAAGAAAAACACTGTCTTAATGAGAGCAAAATTAGTAACAGAACATATCACTAACTTGAAAAAGACTTTTTTTTTTTCAACTTTCAAGTATGTATAATTTTTTCTTATGCAGGTTAAACTTTAAAATCACATCTACCTGAACCAAAGGAATATTTAAAATGCCATAGCTAATTTTTCTTTCGATAAACCAGGTCTTATTTTTTCACTGCATTCTGACCATCTTACAAAAGCCCAGTCTATCAGTGGCAACTGCTACTGTATGAAATAATCACAATAAATATTAAAATTCTGAAAAAAATGCAATAAGGAAAGGAGACTATTTGATATGAATCTGAGTTTTCATTCACTGTTGCTTCTCTGTTTAATACTGCTGCTAAATTTGGACAATATTGATTCCATCATTTAGAGTTTACAGCCTAAAAGAGGATAAAAATCATAACTGTTTGTATTTTTGGTGCATTTATGAAGGTCTCTATGGGAAACAGTGTATAAAGAAATTGTAACTACTCCCTATATTCTGTGTATTCATTAATATATTGGTTTCATGTGATACTGTCCTGCAGGAAATTTGGTTTTGAACAGACAGTGATACTTAAATCCCATTTCTCTCACCATGCTGCTAAGGCTATGTGCTGTAACAGCTGTGTCAGATTAAACATCCACAGCTGGAGCCAACAACGGGAGCATCAGCAACAGCCCTGCTGGGACAGAACGTGTTCTGGGGGCCAACAGTCCCTGCTCACGTCAATAGTGCAGCAAACAGGGCTATGAGTTGGCAGAACACAGAGGAGGGGAGAGGAGAGAAAATGGCAAAACCAGAGAATCAGTCCCTGCACCTCTTCCTTATGGCTGAGAGGACCCCAATAAAACACTGCCATACATGCTAAAGCCAGTAGGTCATCAGCAGATCATATTTATTAAACACATGTGAATTGCAAGATAGGATTTTTAATCACTTTACATGCAGCGCACTAGAAAGTGCCCATTTGTACCTGGACTACTGAGCTGCGCAGCTTGACTCATGTTTTGCATAAAATATGGAATTTATTCCAACTCCAGAAAGCTATACAGCGTGACTGACATAACTCATGGCCTTCTCTTAAAGAGAAAAAATTCCTGTTAATACACCTCCACAAAATAAACAATATCTTCTTCTACCCCTAGCCCTCCTTCCTCCCTGCAGACAGACTCAGCGTGTGGTTCCTGAGGAATTAGTTGTAGAAGAACTCCCCTGCTGACAGCAAAATGCCAAATGCACGTCCTACACATGTAATGTGTCTGACATTTCCACATCTCACCAGGTTCATGTTTCTGACAAGTGCTTAAAAATATATGTCTTTTAAAAAGTGTTTTTATTGCTACTTCCCTATCTCCACTTTACAATGTTTTGAAATCCTATTTTACTCATGGAAACACCTCCACATTTGTCTTTTGATTTGAGTAGAAGTAATTGGTTTTTCAGGGTCAAATACCTTTTTGGAATCAATGGTACATTTCAGTTGATGGATGGTATAAAAAGTGCAAATTTGATCTTCCTCAAACAAACACAACTGTGAAAAACTGAGAAGACTCAACATGATTGACACATTTAACACGGGCAGCACTGAAAATATTTTAACACCCTACCCTCTTTAATGTTGCTGTTCTTTGCAGTAGGAGACCTTGGGAAAATCAGCAAAGCTTTCAAATGTTAAAGGTATTTCTCCCCTACTTCTATTTTTTCCCCATGCCAGTATGAATTCCCTGTTGGGAACTTTTAAAAACCAAAGGGGGATCTGGCACAGACATAGCATCAGCTGCTGTAGTTGAGTCACCACAACAATTTTTCTTAAGAGCAGCAGACAGCATTCACAAAAGTGCAGCACTAACACCTGCTGAACAGATTCTGTGCACACCTTCCAGAAATCTTTGGGCATTACACACAATGGGCATTGTATTAATTTTTCTCAGAATTTTCTTAAGTGCTTCTGGAGAATAGGTCAGTGCTCAGCTTCAAAATGTGAATCATGCAAAGGGGTTTTATCTAAGTCACCTGGAGAGACCCTTGCTCTGTACCTGGCTTCATGTAAAATAATTCTAATATGCCAGGTGTATACATACACCTACATGCACTTACATATATAGTTTGTATTGGCTTTTGAATTCAAGTTTGAAATAATTTCTCCTCGTTAAATATATATTTTTCTTTCAATAGTTATGATATTGTCAATGACAAAAACAGTCACTGATGCTAATGAAACTTAATGATTTTGCAGTGGGTTTCATTAATTACTATAATTTCTTTTAGACATTCAATTGAATAAATAAAGAATCCTTGGAAACATGATGCACACAATAAAAGTGACAAACCCTAGAAAACCAGAAGAAATTTCAACTGTGCTACAGAATACCTGCACAATTCAGAAAAGACATTTTTTCCTTCCTGAACTGTCAGTCTTGTACTTTTTAACTTTGCCTGTCCCTGATCATGATAAAAATAGATTTTAAGGAAAATTAGAGGGTTTTGAACCTCCTTGTATCCAGTCAGAGGTCATCCCTGTTTCAAAGGAAGACAGACTTTGTTGGATGCAACACAGAACAGCGAGTTCTCTGTAAATTCCTGCTATCTGACCCAGCCACAACTACTCATTTTTCCTTCTAGCTCACAATAGACACTGGCAGAGTTATAAGGAGGATGGCAAAGACTGTCATCAAAATATTTCTCGCTTGAACTGAAATCACAATATTTCAAAATATTTCTCATGAATCAATAAAAGACATGAAGTTTATAATTCCACTTAACAGAAGATAACCCAGCTCAACTCCCTTGAAAGAAAAGAAACACGAGAGAGGACAGAGTGACTTCAGACTGGCCTCAGGTTCAAGACCAAGACAGCATCACATTGAAGACAAGCTCTTCAAGAGCTGAATTCCTTTTTTCCCCTCTCAGGATCCAATGTTTAGTACATCAATCCCTCTTGCCCACTTTCCAGACTACCACTCTGACTCACCAGCTAAACTCAGCTTGTGATTGTTCTTGGCTACAGATACCAGGACTTAGCCTTCATTGTACATATTTTTTATTCCTGCATTCTTTCCTCAGAAATACCTTCTGGATTAGCCTGTTTTAGAAGTTTACCAAAAGTTTTAATTTTTAACAAATTTTTCATAACTGACTGATTCCAGGCTCTCTGTCATTTCTGGGACTGTGAATACCCTAACACTGAGAGGAGGTTAATAAAGTTTATTTATCTGATCTGTCTTGTCTATCCGTTTGTGGGCTGGAGACAGTGTAACCATGTGTTCAACTAATTCTGAAGCTACCAAAATGATCAAATGTTCACCTCTTGACACATACTTAGGATATTCAAATACTATCATATGTGACCTATATCCTATAATGGCAGAAGACAAAAAGTGAAGTTGTTTTAGACTTTTTCTGATAAATTTTGACTTCATTGGTCTCCTACTGTGCTTACTACATCCCCAAAACTATCTTATGTTTTCTGTAAATAAATAAATAAATAAATACAATCAGTTTTACATTTCTAATGGTCACAGTCTCAGGCCAGGTAGTAGATCCCACAGTAGCACTACACTGGTGCACAGATGTCATTTTTGCCTTATTTTGCACAGTCTAGTCACAGCTGCATGCTGCTTCATGCAGCATGAGATTGCAGCACTTTGCATTATAATATTATATCCTGTATCCCAGCTTCAGGAAAGTGATTTTGCACATCACAGGACTCTCAGGAACTAAAATAATTAATTTCTCTTCCTCCATTCCCCTCTTTTCTTTTTAATATTAAAGGCATATATTTCTTACAAGACTTAAATATAACGGATTTGTTTTTAGTTTTTAAGTTATATCTTTGATTCCTTTAAATTATTGTCTCAATTTGAGCAATATCTTCCCTTGCAATTACATTACTGTAAATATTATACTTTATTGCTAACTGCATATTAAACTGCTTCGTTTTGTTAGAAAGTTCTCAAAGCCTAAAAAATTTCTTAAACTCTTATCTAGCTAAACAGATTGAATCGTGATTGTGGAACAGATTGAAATCTCCATAATGGGAGATCATATTAAAATTCCTCTGTAAGTCTGCTACTGCTTAAATGAACTCTTTAAGATGCAGGGGAATACAACTGTGGGGGAGCGGGAGAGAAGTGAACTGCAGAGTTCAGCAAGAGGAAGGAACACAGCACATAAGATACCCAGACTTGTTGACAAGAGAGCAAAAAACATAGTGAAGGAAAAGCTGAGACTAATTTATTTGTTTTAACCAGAGGATGATAAAGAGCACCTGTCTGCTTGACTCAGGGATCAATGTGGAAAACACAAGCCTACCTGGCTGAGAAATTCTGTCTGAGATCAGACACAGCAAACCTGTCTCGCTGTGCCCCCACACGTATCTAACAGCACTCACAGACCTGTTGAAGGGAAGGACACAAAGCCAACACAGGAACTTCTTTTATATTTTCATTTTATTACTTCTTTTCCCTGTTTTATTTACTAACATCAGGATGACTAAGTCACACAGAGTTAGCGTCAGTGGAAATTCAGACTGTAACATGTAAATGATTTTTTTTGTGCTCCATGTTAAAGATGCCACTTAAAGACTGCTCTAGGCACCCACATTCCCTACACAGCGTGTGAACACTGCAGTGAAGTGCCTTGAGTCAGGCACAGAAACAGGATTTCAGGTGAACAGCCGATACATTTCCACAAACAGGTTACCAACACCCATCCCTGAGTAACTGTAACTAAAAACAGAGCACGGAAAAACACCTGCAGCTCACCAAGTAAAGCTGAAGGATTCAGTTCCAAGACTCAGGACCAAGGATTACATAAAGGTTTTGACAACCAATATGTTTGAAAAAGGAAAACAAAAGCAAATTCGTGAGAGGAGCAAGAGAAACATTACACTCAATGCTCGGGATTTCTTCTGGAGAGTCTGAGACAGCCTTGACTGTGGAACCAGGAGTGCCCAAACTGCACAGAATGACAGCACCAAACAAACTGGAAACAGCTTTCTAACAGTGAAAACCAGCCAACCAAAACTTCATCGTGCCTTTAACACTCAATCCTTTTTCTTTTTTTTCCACACGGAGTGAGGCTATTGTACTCTGTCTTTGTCCGGACTCCACCAGTGTGATAATGTGATGTTGCTCTAATTTAACCTCATTATTCTTTTGTCTTTCCCAAAGCAAAATGCCACTTCTCTTCTTCCCTTTGAGGCTTATCTCAAACAAATGTCTTTGCTCTTAATGAGACCAATCCATATGTTTGCTCCTGCATATTGTGTTCAGTTAATGGGAAGATTTTTCTAACACCATAAAAACTCTTCTATTATTTGTCCCAGGCAGCTTTGTGTTCAATAACTGCTGTAACTGTTACCTGTGACAAAATGTCCCACATCCAGTATGTTCTGCTTCTGAACAGTCATCCTTCCCTTGAGCTCAAGGTTATTTATGTTTCTTCAGCATATGTGTATCCCCTTTCCTCTATTTCTTATCTTATAATTCTCTATGTGTTTGAAAAACTAAATGTAAGTGAAGGCACAGATCAGGCAGCCTACAGCAAAAGACTACACATCAATTGATGCATCAAAACTATAATATAGGTTATTTATCAACAATAAAACTTTTAAATATTTGCTTTGCTGATTACCAATAAATCAACAGATAGTCATTAGGAGAAATCTCATTGCTTACTTTTGCTGTTTTCTAGCTAGTAATCAATGAACAAGAATGTAATTACGTATGCTAACTACTCAGGATTTTTTTTTCAGTAAAAATCAGAAATATGTATAAAAAAACATAAAAGCAACTAGATTATTTTTATAAGCGAGTTTTATAAGTGTACACACACACTATAAAAATGCCAAATTCACTGAAATTATTTGCTGATCTTCTAATGTGTAATAGCTTAATGACTTCCTTGATTTAAATGTAGACTCCTGCAGCTCCAACAAGGTGCTCTGGCAGCCAGACAAGACCCTGATATCGTCAGGTCTCTGCTACGCCCTGTTTCCATGCCATGCCACCTTGCACCAGAAGCTACAGAACTCTGTGGCACAGAACAGCAGCCGTGCACTCCCCATGGCAGAACACGATTAATCCTGGGGAATATCTGGTGTTATCAGGCACCCCATGAGGATGCTGATGTTTGTTGCTGCTCTGCTCACAAAGGAATGCAGAGGAGCCCTAGTGGTTCACATAATATTCCTGATTTTCTTTTTAAATCGATCTCCTGGCTCTGTAGGCAAAATACAAGACAGAACACAGGAGCTCACAGGATTGATTCCAAACCCTTTGTATACAGGATGCATAACAGCTATTTTTGCTTTAGATTATAGTTAACATGAGCCTAACAATTTAAATTCAATTTTATTTTTTAAGCTTAAAAGCAGTGAAAAATGTCTCATGGGCACTGTTAATTCAGTTTTTTCTCATGTCCTTTTCCCATCAGACAAATCTGAGCTCTCCTAAACACTCTGCCCCACTGTAGTCGAACCACTACTGCATTTATTTTGAGCAAGTTTTCAATTTCTCATGGTAACCTGCAACTGTGACAGGGTTTACTAAAACAACTTCCTTTTGCCAATGGAATAAAATATGGAAAGAGAATACATGCTTCTTCACAAAGGGCTTAACATCATTATTAAAACATCCCCTTTTACCAAATTCCCTTGTTTCAGGCAGGTTTATGGAACTTATGTAATCACATTTTATTTTCCCAAGAAATAAGAGCTCAGACTAGAAGCTGGAGAATTCTTAATACAGTTTGAAAACATACATCATACAACAATTAACCCCTCTCACAGCCCCCCTGCATGGGGCTGCAGTAGCCATCCAGTAACCATAGCTACTCATTTCAATGGAAAGAAATTGCTATGAATAACAATGAAACCATAAAATATGTTCTGAAGAGCCACACCAAATCCTGAAAGCTAGGAAAACCCTCCCAATGCAAGGGAAAAGAACATATGCAAAACATTCTGGCTTGACTTCCCACAGTCCTACTTATCTTTTCAGTAACAATCTGAAAAGTACACGTGGCCATCCATGTTGGATGGGACACCGAAAGGAGAATTCACCAGCTTGTTATTGTTAGATAAATAACAAGAAATTAGCAATCTTTGCCATAATCCTCTTACATCAGGTATGTAAAATAACATCTCTGGCACAGAACATAAAGAGAATGAAGGAAACAGTGTGTCAATGTCTTGTGAAATGCAGCACAGCGCTGAACTCTCCATTGCAAATTCACATCAAACATGCCCAGGCTAAAATTTTGATCCAGTGCTGGCAGGCTGCCAGTTTGTACAGCAATTATCAGTGCTGACCTTCCCTCACACCTTGTACTAAAGATGTGTCACGCACACAAAGATCAGCTGATTCTCCCCAGTACAACGTGGGAGGGACAGGAACATTTACAGCTTGTTAATTACTTACAGAGTGATTTTAGTATTTTTAATCCTGTTTATGTATGGAACCGATATTACGTTCTGAGGCAGTGAATCTTTTGTTACAAATAGCAACAGTGCTGCCTTTAAAGCCTGTGCATCTGGGAAAAACCAGCAGTTTATCATCTGGCATCCTCATACAGTTTAAGGTTTGACTAATACAGAAGTTGCAGTACTGCTGTCTCATGTGCAGCACAGCACTTAGTGATCAGATGAGATCTCTGGATGGTATTATAAAGATCAGTGCTGGGAAATACTCTAAATACGGGTTTCATTTCAGAATGGTGTGTCTGTCCTTTGCTACTCACAATGGAATAACCTGCAGCAGTTACAATGGACCAAGCAATGATCTGCATTCTGAATAGATAAACTCCAAAAATGGTATCAAAAACTCAGTAACAGAAGTGCGTATACTTAGGTCAAGTTTATTAGGATTTCAGGAAATAAATTACAGGTCTCACACAAATTAATTATCTCCTTTCCATGTCACAGGGAGATTATTAATACAGATATGTAGAACAATTAAGGCTGAAAGAGACCTCTTGAGGTCATTCAGTACAACGCTCTGACCCCAAAAGACAACCTTGAAGTTACATAAGGTTAACTCCTCACTCAGTTCATTCTTGGATACCACGTTTTGCAACCTCAGATATCTATTTTTGGTGCCTCAAATAGGAGCAGAAAGAGGAAGAGATGAGCTGAGAGCCCCCACCTTTGCTACTGATGACATAAGAGGTGTAAATTTTGCTGGCACAAGCACATGGGGGCCACATGCAGACTTCAGCAACAATCAGTCTTCTACCCTATCTACATTATGTTTCTATGCTCAGACAAATTATGCAATGTGCCTTTATGTGAATAATGGGGATTATTTCTAAAACTTAGAAATTTTTTATTTACCAAAATCCATCTGAAATAGCTGACAGCAAGGCACGACGTTCAAGTGACTCCAACATCAGAGCTTCAGGCATTGGAATAAATGTTTCTCTTTGTCAGAGCTGGTGTGATCATAACTTACTTGTAAATCAGGAACACTGTTTCAAAGCTTGTTTACTGAGTGATGAAATCACATCTTCCTAGTAACCCCAAGCATGTCATTTATCTATTTATCTCCATCAGAAGAAAGCCTTTAATGAACATAAAGGAAGTGTCACCACTTATCACTAACAAGAAATCTGCTAGCAATCCTGACTCTCCCTATCTGTGTGTGACATGGTGGGGAAGGAAGAGAAGTGTAAGCATATATTAATATCAGCATATTTAAAGCAATAGTTGCCATTTTCACATAATAAAATATCTTTGAAAAGTGCGAGTTAGAAATAAGGATTTGCCTTCTCCATTTATTATGTTTTTAGCAACTCTTGCACATTAACTAATATTCTGTCTTCAATTTTCTATTGGTATCTAAGTGCACATCTTGAAGTTTTTCAAAATGAACTGCTACATTTACAAGGAATTGTAAATTGTAATACTGACATTTCTTTGAGATTAGATTTTTTTTTTCCTTTAGAAAGAAATGAAGCAATAGCAATTTGCCACATGACTGAAATATGTGCTGCTTACACCAACACAGATCAGCAGGTGCACTGTGCCTCTCCTATTACTACTTGCCAGGTAAAATTTATAATACATCAAGATGGAAATTAAAATTAAGATTGAACAACCTCACCAAGCTATGGAACTCCAGGGTTACAGATGTTTAAGTACAGAGAAATTGGGAAGAATGATAATTAAAGTTACAGTTCTACAAAACATATTAAACTGTCAAAAGCTAACTCAAGCAACTTAGGAGTATTGTAAATAGCAACATTCTAGAAAAAAAAAATCTGCTGAAGATATTTGAAAGCTCAAAATGTAGTACACAGTTAACAACATAACTGAGTGTATGAACACCTCAGTGTAACATAGGGAAAAAAAAAACCAAAACAAAACAAAACCAATAACAAAACCCCAAAATCCCCAAAAAATTCTGCCAAGAAAAACCCCATCCCGACCCAGCTGCAGGATTAAAGTATCTTGGATTAACTTAAGATCTGGCAGGTAGTTAAGACTCATGAGGATTAAATATCCTACCCTTCCAGTGTTTCTGGAGCACCAAAAAAACCAGTGTAGATAAAGCTACTTTAGGCAGCACTATCCAGGATGGGCCAATGCTGTCCTTAAAAGCAGCCAAGAGAATGATTTAAGTGCTATGCTTGTGCACTAAACTAAAAGAACCATATATATGATATTCCCAGTGGAAAAACCCAAAACACACCAACAAAAAAACCCAAATAAAAAAAAAAAAAACCCACAAAAAAAATCCTAACACCTCACTACTCTTTCCATGAATACATAAACTGGTTTCTTTCCATACAATTCTGTTCACTTTTGATTAATTTTCAGCTCTAGAGTATTAATTGTTGAGTGCCTTAACTGGCTGATTGGAATCCAATACAAAGTGTATGCTGCACCCCTTTTCAACAAATTCTTCAGTTTATTGAAGGAGGAATTACATTGAACACTGCTGGAGTACATTTAGCACTCAGTTTATATCTTGTGTATGTTTGTCATAGATTACCTACACACTGTGGCTGGCCATGGTCACTCAGCAGAGCAGGACTTGTTTTGCAGAGCAGATTCAGGGCCCTTTGCCTGCCATTCCATGGGCATTTGGGAACTCTCAACGTCTCCTCACCCTTCACCAGCCTTTGATCAGGTGAAGCATGCTGAGCAATGAAAAGCACTGCAAAGGCAGTGGATTTTGTGAGGTGGGCATAAACAATTCATGAAGGACATGCAGATCTCATATTTAACAATGCAAGTTCACTAGAACCACAGCTTGGCTTTTCTTTAACGGAATTTGTTTTTCGTCTCAGGGTGCTTGCAGCACATGGATACCACACTGATGCTGTTCTTCAGCTAGCAAAGAAGTGCCACAGAGTTTATTCCAATCCAACCTTCAACAAAGCACTTGGTAAAAAGCCTAATTTATTTGAATTCTACATTTTCATAATATTCATCAAAGAGCTGAAAGGACACATCAGAAATGTTAAGAACTTGAAAAAACTATTGTTCTCAACCACCTTGCTCTCTTTAGGAAGCACACTCAGGATAATACACTTCAGTGCATTTCTGGACATGCAACCTTTTCCCGTAACGGAAGAAAAACTTTGTGTTTGCATCCTTCAGTTATGAAAAAGCAACAGTTTAAACCCAATCTAATTTTACTGCCTCTTTAATTGCACCTTCTGGTGCCTCACGCCTGAGAAGTGATTTACGTTTAAGCTGATAGGTTCAAACACTGCTTCAACAAATTAATGACTGAGAATTACCCACTCACTGAACCACAGCCAGGGCTTGCTGACACTCACAAACCTGTGCCTGGGAGACACTGCCTGCACAGGAGCAGCAGCTGAGCTCTGCCACACAGCACCCAGCTAGGAGGTGACCCTGGGGAGTCGAAAAATGCAAGGTGAAGTACAAAAAAAATAACCTCGACTTTAGATAGCTGGAGCTTATCAAGACGCAAATTATTAAATAAGATTGTTTATTTATTTTTAGCCCATATCCCTCAATATGAAATTCAGCTTAATTACCTTATGTCTCTGACAGTAATAATTGCCACATACAAGATACAAAGGAAAAGGAGACATGCAGGTTCTATAGAATAAAGAGAAAAGCTGACAGAGATCAGGTACAAAAGTTTAAGTCTTTCTGGGAATTTAGAAAGTTACATTCTGTATGTTTTTCTATCAGAAATAACACAAGAATAGAAGTCTTTGCATATATGTTTGAAAAACAGAACTGAAGGTCTGTTACACATTGCTCCCCAACTAAAAGAAGTGTTCCTCTGTCACTATTAAGATGAACCACTTCAACAGTTGTGCCTGTGTTTCTCTGCTCTAATTATGTAAGGAGGGCTTCTCTCAGCACAGGCTCACACTGCACAGCTGAACACCAGGTTCAGGTTAGAAAGAAACAAGAACTAAAGAAGAATTAAAGCAGGTATTTCTATACTGAGAACAATGAAGGAAAAGGAATTTCTAAATGCTAATTTGATTGTCATGTAAAACAATGGTCATAAGCATAAACCTAGACAGGGAACCAAATTTAGAACTTCATTTAAATTAATTAAAAGCTGAACAAGGAATTCAACTATATGCACAAATTCAGCATACAAAACCACTTTTTTCTGTATTAATTTGATGAGGAAACCAGAGCTAGAAAGATTGTGTAACAGCAGCAATTTTTATATAACATTTCTTGATTCATGTGAAGCAGCTCAAGTGCTTAGATTTTTAGCCATTTCAAATATCGTCTAAGCAGATCTCCATATGTATTTGTGTATCTGTGTACCCACACCTAAGAGATAGTTCTATCTTTTCCCCTTACTTCACATTTAACTTCAAGACAATTTGATTTCTTCTATCACCATGGATTTGGAAGGACAGATCCAAAATGGCACAGTAAAGGAAGGAAAATATAATTTACAATTTTTGTTAACTGTTAACATCTGCAATGCTTTTCACATTATTACTGCTTCATTACCTAAGCAGCAGCACTGTATTAACCACTCTGAGAAGTGCACATGCCTGGCATGGCATTGCTTCCTGACACCTCAGACCGGGCCATCTCTGAGTCACCTGAAATGGAATGCCAATAATGCACATCACACAAGTGACTCAGAAAATGAAGAAATCGATACAAAACACATCATCCCTATCTGTCTTCCTTACCTAAATCTACCCTTATCCATCTTATTCCTAAATCTACCCTAAACATGTTTATCTCAATTCTACCTCTGCAGAATTTGCATCTTAGAGCCTTTATTGCCTGCAGCAGTACTGCACAACCAGGGCACTTATGGCCTTGATTTCCTGGTTTAGTCTCAATTTTCTCCTGTATTCAAGAGACTGTTGATACAAATCCCAACTTTAAACTGCAAAAAATGCTGATATCAGCCTGTAAGACATGGAGCTCACGTGTTCTTTACAAAATTTATATCAGACAACGTTCAGAAACCAATCTAGAATGAAGTCAGTTCTGAGTCAGATCCAAAAGGGATTCAATCCTTACTGCCATGAGCACAAGACAAGAAGTTTGACTGCAAGTGCAGAGCTGTTATTTTGATAAGGCTCTCTGTGAGCACGAGGAGTGATGGTAACTAAAAGAAGAGATGCCTTTTATTACTCTGAAAATGTCAATTCCAGAGACTAAAGCAGGCACTTGCTCAATCTCAGCACGTGGCTGTTCAGCCTGTGCTGTGTAAGAAGCTGTCAGGGAGGGTGCACAAGTTTTTACTACTGAAAAATAAGTTTTTACTACTGAAAAATAAGATGAACAATAGATGTTCATCTAAACAGTGATCTCATCACAGGATACACAAAGTCAAATTCGGAACCCAGACAGAGGAAACATCTCCAACTAATCCTAAGGATGACCAACTATCCTTCGAGTGGAAAGAGAAGGGAGGGCAGTAGTAGAGTTTTGCCCTAAAAATCTACAGTGCTTGAATGATGAAGTTTTTGTAGGCTGAATAGATAAGAGATGAAAATTTCTGGTTTGTGATGAGAAACAAGGCACCTGATTCTTCTTTTGATTCTTCTTTTCCTCATTGCAGTTCATTTACTTTTCCAAAATGCACTCAATTTCCCACTTCCATCTGCTATTTAATCATATCAAAATCATGCTTTACTTTAGAAAAGGATTATATCAGTAATTTTCAGTAAGTCCTTTCAGGGCCCTCCTGGCATTAACACCATATTCAATATTTCATTAATTGGGACCAGGTAGTTCAGGCCATGTGGGATTTGAGGCACAGCATTTCCCTACCCCAGATTTTAACTGACAAAGCTTTCATTCTAAATAAAAAAGGAACCAAGTAAAATCAAGCATGGATCAGATTCTGAGCATAAGCACTACAGAAAACCCTGTCCCTGAAGCACATTGATGCTGCTGAACCATCATCCAAAATCTAAACAATTATATAGGATCAAATATGAACTCCTAATGATGCTGTTTAAGGACATAAATTTTGAAGATGTATGAAAAACTTTTATCACCTGTGTCTGTAAGTCTTAACAGCAGGAATGCTTTGAATTTGGTTGCAAATACTGAGCTCACTTAACCCAGTAAGGAAATTAATTTCAAGACATGGCCTATGTGAGTCAGCTTTTCACCTCTGCTTATTGTCCCAAACAGATTTCAATCTTTGGATGCCATCAGACCATCCACTACATTTCTACCAAAGTGCTTGGCCTTCCACTGACAACTTCTGAGTGCAGTTTTGCATTGTCAAAGAAAAATTCTTTAGTAAGCAGAAGGGTTTGCAAGTAACATAGTCCAAAATCATGTGCAGTCATAATTTCCTCATTACTTCTCCATATTTAAAATACCCCGTAATATATCATGTAATCTGTTAGAGGCTATAAAAGTTTTGCCACAGATGCAAACTCCCAGACTGGAGTAAAGCACCTTCACTTCCAGTTCCTAATCTAAACAAAAGAGTTTTTATAAAAGCAAGCTATGGATATTGATTGAAAAAACTCTGTTCTCACTTGCCACGCTTTTACCTTTAACACTGGATTTAAGTAAACCTAAGCTATGGAAATATGGCATGAGCGTAAAAAAAATACATATAATTTATATTTAAAATCAGTCCTTGTTGTCTCCCTCCTTATTCAAGTTTCACAGCATACATATGGGTATGAATAAGCAAGGGATTTTTCACCCTTACTTCATGAACAGCAGCTTGAAAAATGTTTCTGATTAACATAAATGATAATACACGTACAGAAGGCTGTCTTTCAAAGAGGTTTGATAATTCATAAATGAAATGTTTACACAGATGAGGTCAAGCCAAAAGGTTTGTAATATAAGTATTTAACGGATGTAAATCTGTTCATCACTGCTAAGGAACATGGGATGACTTCAAATATTCACATTGAATGTACTCGAGCAACTTGCATGAATTCTCATTCCAATTTTTAATTACTATGCAGTCTGTAAAGACAAAAAAATCAAGAGTCAGATTGCTCTTTTTTTCTTTTATCAGAACAATTAACATTAATGACATATTACTTCACAGCACTTCTACACATTAATTATTAAAATAATAAATTGAATGAAGTTTGAATAAAAGTATAACAATACCTACAGGTACAGATGTTTACCCTTGAAAATATTTCTATCAATATTTTCTTAGCCAGTGTTCATCAGGAGCTAAAGCAAGGCTTAACAAAACAAACAAAACCTCGAGCAATTCCTTTTAAAAATATTTATAGCATGTTGAGTTTTTTTCCCAGATGTAATTTTCCTCTTGGACTGTATACAGCTTTACTTACATAATTTAGTTCTTGTGGTTTTACAAAACCATAAAAAAAGGACAAGGATTTTATACCATTAAACAGACCTTGGTGTCAGGAAGGAAAGACAATGAATTTGTTTTCACTTGAAACTTTTAGACAGAGTCAGAATTCATGTCTCTAGCAGTCCATCCTGGTTTTTCACCTACCAGAGAACAACATAACCAAATATGGGGTTTTTTGGGTTTGTTTTTTTTTTTTCCTCTTACGGTTTCCATGGCTTTAATATCTATCTCAATCGTAAAATTAAATATTAAATATTGAATATTCAAATTAAATATCCACCCATCTACATGGAGATGTAGACATTTATTTATTTGGATTTATTAAAATCTACTCACACTGATAACAGCATCGGGACATACGATTTGGCAGGGTAAACACAGGTTTAACAGCCTAATTGCTCGGAATTTTGCGGATCATTATGCTAATGCCTCTGCAGCAAAATGCTAAATCGGAATTCCCATCACAAAGAATTCTCCTTGCTGACTGAGAAGGGAAAACTGGGACATCCTGGGGTGATGGGAAGAGATTGCTCCTCAGGGACACTTGAAAGGGATTTTCAAACTCACAGGACTACCAAGCTCTGCCAAAGGGAAGAAAGCAAAGCCTGACATGAAAAATCCGGAATTACAACTTTGTCTGCCCGAACCAGGGACTCAGACAATGACACTTTGCCCTACCATGGTGCTTGGGAGGAAGATGGATTCATGGAACTCTACAGGATACAGACATACTCTATACAAAAAAACAACTCTGCATGTATCTACAACTTTGTATTGTCCAGAATGCAACTGGACCGTGAGCTAAACATCATTGTTTTGTTCTCCAGGTTCCACTGTACATTATGCTCCCTTAAATATATTTTTCTATGTAAACAAATCTGACCTGATCCCCCAGGACACCCAAACCTGCTCTGACCCCACATCCCCAGACTCACAGATGTGCTACAAAACCAGGCTTGCTTGGAGGACTACAAATGTAATAGTGGCAAGGTTTTTGCTTTGGTAAAATAAAGACCAATTGAGAAGTTTTCCATGATAAATATGCATTTTGAAAGAACAAATATAATTTGAAATTTTTGATCCAAAAGTAAACCAGGTCAAAATAATAATAAAAAAAGCTATCAACACAGTTAGTTTGTTAGCTCCTTATGGCACTAATATTTTCTTCAGTTTTCTGAAAAAGTTTTGTTACTGTTTTCTCAGATCCTATGTCCACATTTAATCACCAAAAATGCACCTCCACCACACAGCAGATGTGTCATTAACTATTTCTGAAAAAAGGTGAAATAAAATCACCCAGCATGAGAAGACTATGGAATAAGCCAACACCAGCAGATGGTGTTTATTTTGTCACTGCTTGTGTTAAAAATTGTCACCTATTTCATCAGTATCTTTAAGGTAGAAACTTCATGCAAAAACTGGAAAAGCTGCTTTTTATAAGCTGTCACAGAACTCCTTAAAATAAAATGTCTTCTGTTTGTAGCTTCCAGTTTTTAGGACATGGTACATTACACAGGAGATCGATTTGTATAAATCTGAGGTGATTGAATACTTTGCCAGCAGCTCAGCCCATCATCACACAACCTCTTTTGTTTCTTAAGCAAATTTCAAATCCTTTATTTCCAATACTGGTGCTGCTCAGACAAATTCTGTAATGCTGCTCCTAGAAGAAGCACCTGGTAGAACTGTCAGCTTGTTTTCTTCTAGGACCCACTATGCAAGAGAGTTTTACTTCTCCCTCAGGATTTCCTATATTTTCGCTATTTCATTTTATCACACATTTTTGGCTGTGTGGTTTGAATTCTCTGGCTGACAGTTTCTTAACAAAACAATTGCATGAAGAGTAATTGCACAACCCAGATTTGGCTGTTTAAAGAAATCACTGCTAGAATCCCATGATAAACCCAGGTCTTGCTTGTGCTGTTTTGAAAGAACACCCACTAGAATTTGAACCTAAAAATCCCCTGTTAGTGCACTGCAATATGTTTGATTGACTCAATCCTTTCTCCCTCCCTGTCAAGTCTTCTACTGCACTCCAGTTCAGGTTGGCTTGCACACACTGTACCAAGAGCTGGCCCTTTTGCCTTTGTCACTTAATGAGGTCTCTCAGTGTCCTATTCATACCCCAAGCAGCACACTTTTACATTTCCTGGGATATACACACACATATATATATATATGTTTATATATATTTATATACACACACATACATATACATATATACTCAACATCATACTTCTGGAATGCTTAAAAATAATTATTTTGATAAATATCTAGAATTTTGTCACATTATTTTACAGCTCTGAAAATAAACCAGGGCTGGTATGGTTATTTTGTTTGTTGGATTTTGTTTTTAATTCTAAATTCTTATTTTGACATAGATTTGAGATTTTTTTTTTTTGGGGGGGCAGGGGAGGGAGGGGTAGTTGGGGTGGGTTGTTTGTTGTAGTTTCTTAAATCTAATAAAAATTCCTCTTCCAGAAAGGGAGTACTCAGAAATGGTGAGATTTAGGACTACTCCAAATACTAGTGAGGGGAGCTATTTTTTCTATAAGACAATTTTATTCTTTTTCCTTCCAGAGCAGACCACAGATCTCACAACAAACCTTCTGCCTGTATTTCTGAACCACTGACCATTCTAACACCCATGTTCAGCACTTCATCTCCTTTTTTGTGGCTGCACCACTGGCATCTTTGACCTTGGCAAAACAAAGGCAGAGCAGATCAAGAAACCCATCATTTTATTAGAGCACTGCAAAGCAATCTGTGCTCTAGATGAGCACACATGAAAACTGGGTACCTTTGAAATGCAAAGTCTGAGGGCTCTTCTGATGGTGATACAAAGAGTCCTCTCCTGTTGACACAACATGCACACTGAAAGCTTTGCAACACTATTTGGATGCGTTCTCAGCCAGCTGAGGCTTTAAACCAAGGTTAGTGCCATCTGTCTGGTTTTGGCAGCGTCCAGATTGATGTAGAAAATCCTATGGCACTGTTTAAAAGGAGCAGAGATAAAGCTTGCTTTTGGTCAAGTCCCTGGAATTATTAACATCAAAGATTTGGCTGGTATTACCAGGCAGCACATCTGGGTCAGCAAACTCACTGCACCTTTCTCACCACATTTAGAGCACTCAACAAACTACTTCACTACTCAGATCAGATTTAGCATGTCCAAGAAATTAGACTCATAAAAGTCATAAAAGGTACTGTTTTTCTGTTGCTTGTCTCAGTTCAATTATTTTCTTACATGTATGTTAAATCAAGCCAGTAGCAAGCATTAAGGCTATGAAGTATTTTTGAGTTATGGTATAGTTATTAATACATTTTCACATTCTTCTTAATTTCTAGAGCCCTGAACAAACACAGTACCAAAAATTGAAAGCAATATATCAATCAAATTTGTTTGAATTAGGAAGAGTATCAGGTGGCAAGGAAAAAGAAGTAAACCAAAGAGAAACAGTATTTTGTTTCTATAAAAGCTTCAGAGCTTCATATGAGGAAAGACATTGTTCAGTTGTATGCAATTTGTTAGGCAAAACCTTTCTGTGATCCTGGAAAATGCATTCAAGCATTATTCTTTGAGATTTAGTACAGCCTAAATAGCATAACCCACTCACTTCACCTGTGCCAAAATCCTCCTGCAACACCAATAATCACGAATGTGTCACAAATTCAGAGATATGTACAGGAGCATTTCCATTCTCTATTAATTTCATCTTTATGACCAACCATACACACACCACACCTTGGGCAGTTTCTAGCATTGTACATCAGCACTATGGAAATTTAATTACTCTACCTAAAGCTCTGGCCTTCACTCTTCTAAGAAGCATGGAAACACAACAAACAGTCCTTATGGTGCTTGGGAGGAAGAAAACACACTGAACACTCATGGGCTGCATTAACTAGGAAATGGTCACAGATGCTCAGTCCTTTCCAGAATCTGATTTAAGAAACTGTTCCAATATTTGCCCAAACACTGTTTGAGATTCAAAGAATAATGCCATGCACTAGTTTTTACCAAAAATCAAGCAATTATGGAAAGAAGTACAGCAGAAAATGAGGGTGGAGAGAAAACCTCGGTTTATGTCTGATTTGAATATTAAGCAAGCAGAGTATTATCCCTGGTTAGGGCCCTCATGCAAATGCAAAGCATTTACTTAAGTGCTTAAAAAAAAAGCCTAAACAGAAAGGCATCTTTCATGTATGTACTAGGTCAGAGGTGCAGTGGAGGAAAAGAATGAAATAACCAAATCCATCTTTCATCTCTTTAGGCAATCAAACGCAAGGTAAAGTTTGCCAAGTCAAGGACAAAAGGCTTTATCAAAAACAGCTGACACCTGTAGGTAGTATTAATGTACATATCCCAATGAATGAAAATAATTTTTGAATTCAAGAAATATCAAGAGGAAGATGTCACCAAATCATTATCTTAGTATTAAAATTCCTTGAAATGTCTTTTGATTTATATTACTACAGCCTGACAACTTTTTCTTTTTCTAGAAAAGTGCATTGCAGGTTGTTTTCCCAAACACCCTCTTCCTCCCAAAGGAGTTTTACTCTCAGGGAAGCAAAAGTGTGAGTGTGTGTAGGGAACAGTTCAAAAACTTCTGTCTAGCAATGCACAATTCCCTACAAACCCACAAAAACCAACACAACTCCATGATTTGCACAGCCCCTAAGATACAAAACTTTAGGGGCACATCAAGTGTGGCTGTCTGAATCTCATACTCTTAGATCAAAACAATTGAAATCAAGCCTGAAGATGAACAGAGTCATCACTAGATCTTTCACTCAAAAGGCTGACTGAACAATCTCTGAAGAAACTTGTGTCCCATGCAAACCTTTACCAATAGAATAGAACATATGAAATTGCCTTTGTGAAAATACAGGTGCAGGTACCATTCTGGTTTAAAATTATGCCTGTGACTACCCAGATCTGGCATCTCTTCCCTGTCTTAACTCTCCTCCTCTCATGGAATGTACCCCACACCATGAAGCAAGATCAGCTCAGGGAAAACAGTTCCTTCACCACACCCAGCCAAATCTCCCAGTGAAAAACCCCTAAAGTAGTTCAATCCAACCAGGAAGGTAATACTCAACAATGAGATAGAAATGAGTAGTAGAGATCAGGTTTATTCAACAGAATATAAATACCCAGGAAAAAAAAAAAAAAAAAAACCAACCAAACAAACAAAAACACAACCAATCAAAATCCCACAACACACAATAAGCAGAACATACACAGAACAAGATTAAGCATTGCACAACACACAAGTTCTAAACTAGGATCTAAGTTTACAAGGAATACAGTTTAAGCAAAATAAAAACCTTACGTATTAGAGAGTTCTTTGTCTCAGCCAGCTGCTGCCAGCTTGTCTGTCTGTCTTTCAATTTCTCAGAAAGGTGTGTGTGAAAATCTAAATGAAATAAAACAAATAAAATTTTAGAGATGGCTCTTCTTCTTTTCTTCCATTCCATTCATCTTTGGTACAACAGCCAATAGAATATTTCACCTCCTCCCACCCAAACCATACCTCAGTAGTCAGTAAAATACAATACTCTTCATTATCTAGAGATTAAGAATTCTTTTATCTTGTTATCAATGACATAAAAAGGCAGATTGAATGACAGTAGTTTGGTGTAATCTTGCTTTGCAGGCAGTCCATATACCCATTCTCAGCATCATAAACCACAAAAAGGTCTGAGTGCACAAAAATCTTTCTAAAATCTCTCTTTGGGTAGAACTTTACCCAAAGGCCAGCAGTTTCCATACAGCCTGTAGAGGAGGTGCTTAAGTTCATACCAACTTATTTTGAGTGTAGTATCCATTACTCCTATAGTCAAATACTTATCATTACATACTTTTAAAAGATATTTTTTGTCCCCTAAAAACAGACTCTTAAGATAAATTTGGAAAATGGACACCTTCAGCTGTAATAATAATTTCTTACAAGTTTATTGCAGCAGCATTATGACTTTTACATTGACTCTCAACATAATCAAGCTCATTCTGCTGCATCTCTACTAGACAGGAACCAGTGAAACTCTACTGTTGCAAGGAGATTATTTTTTTCCTTTTCTGTCTCATAAAAACTCTCAATTTTTAAGAAAATAGATTTCAATACGTACATACAAAAAAACAAAAACCCCTTTACTTTTGAATTTACTTTCTCTTAGACTAAAAAAAAAAGAACCAAAATAATCCTGGATTTTGAAAACATGACAATCAGGGAGTCCTCTTACATTTGAAAAGCTCAAAATCAATTGAGAAGTATTATTGAATTTCATAATAACATTAGGAAAATTTCCAGATGTAGTAAACAGGAAATATAAAACCTATTTTTATTTATTTACATGATTTTCCTTGCCAAAGCCAGCAAGACAAGAAGACCAATAATTAATGTATGGTAACTCTAATTCTTGTTTTTCACTGTCTATAAGTTTTCACTGGAAAATAATTTTACTTGGTGCATCTCATGTTAAAATCCTTCATAATACTTATAAGATAATAATTTAATCTTTCACCCAACACTTAAACAAATCAACAGTGAAAATGTATTCTGCAAACACAACAATTTATTATATACAAAGAAAAAAGGCAACACATTGACACAAATTAAAAAAGAGCTGACCAAAACAATAGAAAACAAACCACTTTGCACACTAGACAACAAATTAACTATTTGTTAGGAGCAAAAATACTTTGCTTCAAGTGGAATAATGTGAAAGAATGACAGCTCCTGAGTCTTACATCTCTGGCTTTGGGGGAAAGGAATTTAAAGGGACAAGTTCCAAACAAGTCCCCAGACAGAACTGGCTCAATGTCTCCCTGCCACACATGAAGTTAAATTTTGTTGAGGTACAACTATAAGACATTTTTGGGTACTTTGGCTCACATCTAGTTGGTTCAGCTTTACTTTGATGACACAGACTTCTGATTTAAAAACAAGAAAGGAAAAAAATTAAAGATTTTCAGGAACACTTATCAAGAAAGAGAATTCAAAGAACAACATGCAAGTCAAGCAAAGAAATCTGAAGGGCAGAGCACTGTGGATATAAATGTAAAAATGCTGGTAAGTAAATAATTATTGAAAATTTCTTGCTTTGATATTACTAACAATTTTCCCCCACAACAAAATACTAAAAGTTGATATTATTTTCAGATTTTAAAAATGGGAGAAATTAAATATAACTAAAAACATGCATATGCAGGAATATATCAAAGAGGAAGTAATGGAATTGTTTCGCTTAGCTTTTTTCCTTTTCTTTTTCTATGTGAAAATGGAACCAAACTCTTAAACAAAGTGCGATTCTTCTGCAGTACTTACAGCTAAATTAAACCATTTTAGTAGTTTGCAATTATACTATTTCTGTTATATCCCATCCTATAATGTGCAAAGTTTCAAAATCATTAATGTCTCTATTTCTGTTTTAATACAAGCTTTAGCTTTCATTTCTCTTTTATGAGGAAAACCAGAATTAATCCATCAACAATTCATCTATTGACATTTTTTCACATTACCCTTTAAGCTTGTGTATGTTACTGAATCTGATATTTTCTCTTTTACCTGTCTATGGCCACCTTGGGATGGTTGATCCTTATAAGGGACACAGATAAGGACAACAAACTGTTCACCCAAGGAAGCTGAACCATCCCTCTTTTTATGGGAAACACCTAAAACTAATGGTTAAAGTTCAAGTTGCCAAGCACCGTTTCTCCAAAAATTAAAAAAAAAAAAAAAAAAAAAAAAAAAAAAAATT
>VZRH01003727.1:1484154-1504110 GCA_013397555.1 Urocynchramus pylzowi | reverse complement strand
AAAAAAAAAAAAAAAAAAAAAAAAGAATTTTGTCACCAATGCCCAAAGGAAAGAATATTTCAATGTTAAGACACTTTAAAATAGTGTCATCTGAAGGGAAGTCTCCGTGGGTATTACCTTCCTTTGACACTCACAGGGAGTTAAACCTAATTGCATTTAGGGTTATCTCCAGCAGCTACACTTGGAATCAACCATCCTCAGGAGGACTATTCTTCTAACTAATCTACTTATTAAGCTTTTATTCAGATTTAGTACAGCCATTTATAAAAAAACATCTTGAAGGGGCGGTAATGGATTTTGCAATTATCAGTAGGAAAGAGCAGAATATGACCTACAATCTTTGGCCTTACCAAAAATTAAGAAAAGAAAATCTTTTGTAAGTAAATCTTTAGAACATTAAGTTAATTTTAGTCCCTATCAGACACGACAGTTATATCTGGAAATGTAAAACCTGTGTGAATTTCCTGCGCTCCTCCTATACATTCCCTTAAAATACAACCCCTCCCACAGTAACTGGCAGGGAGAAAGAAACCTGTTTTCTGTCCTTGCCTTTCAAAGATGAGCAAGTAGCAGTTTTTGGTTTGCTGTCTCAAGTCCCCTTTTAAGCCAAAAGCCAATGCTGATACAGGTGATTTTAGATACCAGTGCCAATCCTGGCAGCACCATTTGAAGACTCAGAAAACAGCCACTGCAATTCCTGACCTGCTCTCCCATGAGGAATAGAGAGTTCAGACTGGCTCCTTGCCTTCTGCATATTTTAAATATTTCTCTAAATTCCCTCCCAGCCCAACAACCTCCCAGGGAAGCTGCCACTCTGAGGAGACCCATTCCCTCCCACTATTGGGAGGTACCTCTGGACACCAGCAGCCAGAGGTTCTGCTCCTCAGGACCCCAGTGCAGAGCACACCTGGCCCCACAGGACATGTCTCTGTCCCACAAAAGAGGCTGTCAAATATCCAAATATCCTCTTGTTCTTAGTTCTAGTCCCTCTTTTGAGCTGTCCTAGCAACTACACACAGCCATCAGCAATCCAGGAACAAGCACCACGCCTCTCCCCGCATCCCCAGTTGTTTTCTTTGAAATTCTTCCCTTCATGGTTTAAATAGATGCTTCCTGCTATGCACTATAAATTTCCAATCATATTAGTTCACAGATATTCTGGCATTTTGCTGTTTAGCATTTTCCAATTGGCATCACTAAAAGCTGGGTAACCAATCATGTAAGGTGGTTACTCCACCCTTTAAGATGACAGCACATTGTTTATGGTTGGGTTGTTCAGGGGTTTGTGTACATATGAAAACTTCCTTACATTTTGTAAGAGTTGCTTTCTCCACCCATAAGTCTTATGGCTCTCAGTCAATACTGATCTAAAAAATGACTGTGAAACATTAAATATGACCAGAGCCTAAACATCCTCCTAAGCTCTGTTCTCATTTTTCCTCATCTATTTATCAAAGTGGCATAACCCAATTTTTACTAGTAATATACAATAAAAAGCTGGTTTATTTTTATAAAGTAGCACTTCAGAAACCTTGAAAAAAAGCATTACAAATAAATAGCCTGAATTTCTCAAGCTGCTTTCCCTCCCTCCCTATATTTACACAAAAACATCCAGTAATAAACCCTTGCTCCTTTCCTGTCACACCTGTGTCACTGAGACCTGTCCCAAATATCTCTGGTTTCCTTTTTTTCTGACCACTTTCTGTGAGCAGAAGTTTCTCCTCTGCTGCTATCTCAGTGCATTTTCATTGTTATTTGCTCAATGATTATTGCTCATCATTATGATGAGTGAGAAACAGGACAAACCCCATAGCAACCGACAGAAGATTCTCTCAGTACCAGACAGGTCAATGTTCTACTTTGCCCTCAAAAACCAGGATTTTTTCCCCATCACATTCTACCCTAATACTTCAGACCATGCCTGGTGGGCAGATGGTACTCAACCAGTACTCAACCTCTATGCACACCACCTCCAGTTAGGAAAAAACCCATTAATACTAAAGCTGTGCACAAAGGTATGGGAATAAGAACTGTTCTGCAACAAAAAGGCCACACAATTTTTCTTTTCCCATATTGTCTTGACAGAATTACTCTCTGCTGTATTACTCTATTACGTTCTATTTCACATTTTATATCCAGTGTTTTGTTTGATCTTTTGTGAAAGTTGTGCTCGGTTTTCTCTCCTCCAAAGTGCATTCAACAAGTCAATTAGGCTTAAAAAGCTTTACCTTCAGAGTGTACTGGCAGCTCTCAAGCACAATTATTCTCCAGTGCAAAACACCCACAAGACTTATTTAAGAGTATACTTCCACAAAATAATATGTTAACACACCACCCAATGTTCCTGCAGAATTGACAAACACTACAAAGGAAAATGCTCCAATGCCGTTCAAGGATATCTGAAAGTATATTTTAGTTCAATGAACTCCACAGCAAATACACCATTTTCCCTCTCCTCAGCCTAAAGGTAAGGTTAAAAAATGGGAGTCAGAAGTAGTTTTGACTTGCATTGCAATTTAAAACTTCCTAAATGTTACCAGTATGGCCAGCAAGAGATCTACTGTACGAGGAGCTGGATTTCCAAGGGCACTATCCATGCCTTTTACAGAGAATAAAGCAAGTATCCAGCTACACTAGAGACAACAACGCAGAAATTAAAATGAAAAATAATTACATTTTTTTGTTTTCATTTCCTATGGAGTACTAAAAGAACTGGGATGTCTTTCTACCATAAGAATCACAGTGACATGCATAATTCAGATCAGAACTTAAAATGCAGAGATGCCTCTACTTCTTTGGGTAGAAGTCTGTTATAACTATGAAGTCAAAGTTAACTGAACCTAAATTTCAGGTAGATTTATTTAAGTCAAATTAAATGATTTCTATTAGTCATATCTCCCAAAAGAATTAAATACAGCCCTATTAAGTCCAAATAATTTTGTCTGTATAGGAGTGTCAATCACTTTCACAATATCACATTAAGATCATGCCACTATGTATGTGGTAATTTTGATAAATCTTCTAAAATGGCCTGAAGACCCAAGCCCTAATGTCTAAAATATTCATAACTACCACTTAATTCAACATGGTCATTGACTCACACAAAAAGTAAAACTCTAATTGAAACTTCCCAACATTTTTTCCTTCTGGTTTTACTTTGCCTTTTGAAGTAAAGGTCAATTCAACAACGATTACTTCATACTGTTAGGAATGGTTCAGTAGCCCCATACAGACCAATGACTCAGTTACGAGTCATGATTTAATAATTATTGAGATATAGGTCACAACTCTCACGGGAATAATTTATTAAAAATTAAGAAAAGGTAAAAGCAGCAACTAAAGGTTCTCTACAGTTGCTTTCTCTTTGTTTGATACCTTTTCCATGCAAGCCTCTCACAAATAACACTTTACTCTGTGCCAATGACTCTGTTTTTAGATCAAAAACTTAACACCTGGAAAGACCAGTAACTCTACTGTTAAAAACAAAATTAAATCTCTATATCTCTAAATTTCATATATCTGGTGACAAAATTCACATGAATGAAATTTTACAACAGAAGCTGTCAGGTACAAAGTTTAAAATGTAGAGCAGACCACATGCACTGTACTAAAACCAGTCAGCACTTCAATTAAGGCACCCACTGCTTTTTTTCCTCACTTTTGGCACCACAAAAAAACTGCATAAATAAAAACTTTATGGAGAAGACTAAAATCAGTTTAAATCCTAGAAGTAATTTCATAAAAATAAATTTTCTCCTTATTATGGGATATGTATTTTTCAGCTTGAAAGCGCAAAGAAATGATAAGTCAACCAGTAAAAGTATTCTGACCATACTAAATTCCTGCTTCTTGTGTAGAATTAGGAGAAATCTAAAGTTAGTGGCTCTTAATTTTTTCCAGCAACCTGAATATTCCACAGACACTACAACATCCTGTCTGCCTCTATCACTGTAGCTCACTGCTCATTTAAAACCAAGACCCTAAAAATACAAAGAAAGTGATTGAGATGAGTGTTCTAGCAATAGTAGTGCCTCAAAAACAAAACAAAGCTCTTGAAGTAATAACTTCAGCATCTGTCTTCCTCATTATTAATTTATGTTCTTCACTGTTAAGAATTATTGTTTGTTTTTAAATTGCTATGGTGTGTTAATTAATTGATGAGCTTCAACCACCTTTAAACCTACTTGTTACTGATCTCTCTCGTCTTTCTACAGCAAGTTCTACTAGTGAAAAAAATCAAATTACAGTTTTCAAGTAATTTAGTTGGTAAGATCTTATTTGTCATCTGTGCCTGTAAACAATTTTGAAGAACTAAGACCTGACACACAACTCTCAAGAAGACAAGCTTACTGCTTCACTGTGGTTTTTGCTGGGGAAAAAAGATAAGAAGAAGATTTCTATCTCAAACTGCACCAAATATCTGTTCAGCCTCTATAATAAGATCACCTATAGCTTTGAAACAAAACTATTCTCAGGACTTTTTGATAAAGAATGTAAGTACAACCTGTAGCGAATCATATCAAAGATATTTTATCACTTCTCTAGCCCAGGGAAAAGTATAAAACTAGAATAAATACATGAAAGCAATACTTGAGAATATCCTCTGCAACTCCAGGAGCTTGCCTCTCCAATTTCCTAAAAATTTTATTTAACAGTTGTAGTTGAATTTTTCTTCCATCAGTTCCTCAAGTCTGGCTCTGAGCCAGTGTAAATTGTTAGTATTTACAAAATCCAGGGACAAGAAGTCCTGAATGTATATGAGGTGGATTTTTGCTCATTTTGGATCTGCCATTTGCTAATTTCATGCTGTATAGTTTCCATACAGGTAAAAGGCAGTGAGCAATCATTCCTTTTTCACATTTTTTATGCCTCTCACCACAGCAGAGGCTCCAGTCATGAAACCAGTGTTTTTTACACTTAAGAATATTAAAGTAATAATTCACAAGGAAACTATGCCATACTTTGGGTAAGTCATCTCACTACTGTTTGCCGTTCAACTGTATAATTCTTTAAATGAAAGAATGAGAAGTCAACATATTGTTCAATGTTTATGGACCTTCCACACCTTTCTACAGTGGCAGTGACAATATTTTCTGGTTTCTTTAAATAAACTTCCCACTGCTTCCTAGTTTTGTTATAAGAAGAAGTTTGTTTGCATTATTGTAATATTGAATGGATATCTTTTCACATGATTGTCCACTGTTATACTAACATAACTTTCCTGAATCTTAATAGACAATTCAAAGCCCATCATAATTCCTCAATATTTATCCATTTCACCTACTGGTCACACCTACCATTCACATTGTGAGATTATTCAGGAAATTTTCAACATCTTTGTCTTCACTATACTGCCATACAAAAATCAATCACTTCAGTACTTTTCTGTTTCTCCAGCTCATTCTAAAAACCACCAAAATTAAGTTTGCACCATGAACAGAACAACAAAATGCAGGAAGAGACTGCAATGCTCAGAAAAAACCCAGATAAATTCAGCTCTTTTCTGTAACAACATATGTTACCTCACACATGATGGCAGCTGCTTCCCTCTGCACACAACATGGGCTGACAACAAACACACTCATCTGTTTCCTGATGGAATGGAGCCCTCAGTGCCCAGTTTGTACAAAAAGCAGAAAAACTGCCCTGGACAAGACAGACAGCCCAAACACATCACAGCTTCATGCTGTGCACAGTTACAGAGAAAGCATTACACTCCCTGACTCAAAAGGGAGAGGAAATAAACATAGACAATACTTTCTCTTCTACCAGAAGGATATTTATGATGTGAAAAACACTGCAATGTGTTTTATCCAAGCTACAAACACTGAGTCATGTGGTGACTGACCTAGTTTCCTGTTGACTTTAAGTGTATTTTTAGTTACTCCCTGTTGATTTATGTTTTCATTAAAACCTGAGGGATGTGTCTTTTGAAGTCTGCTGGAGAATGAATGGAGGTGTGATGCTTTGCAGAAGATGCTGAGGCATTTTTCCCCAATGTTTTCTGTCTCTAAGTCACATGTCTAGTAGGAGCTCAACTGAAGAGCAAATAAACATCATTTGTTTACCTCTATCTTATCTTTCCTTCACAGGAATTTAAATGCAAATGAAAAATAGAACAAACACCAACAAATGCATCAAGTGGTAGTGCAGGGTAATGACTACAACCAACAGAGTGTGCTCTGCTCACTGCCACAGCCTTCCACAGTCAGCAGGACTGGCAGTGACTCCCCTTCTTCTGTTTGTAACTGAATATACACAGAAGGACTTAGAAAATCATCCCAGTATTTATACAGGAGTGATGTAATTAATTTTCAGAGTTTTGTGGAACGGCATATAACATTTTATATAGACTATTAAGGAAATTACATTGATTTGAAATAGAGCAGAAAACCCACCAAAGAAAAGAGCCCTCTGAGTGCTTCCAATCATGGAGAAGATGCATTAAAAGGGTTTTCTTTTTGGGAAATGATGAGCTTAATTTGCAGTAAGTGGAAAGTAATTGTTCTCAGACCACAAATGTAAAGTCAGAGAAATCAGGTCCACTGTTGCCAATTCTTTCTTAGTATGAAAATGGACCACAAAACTTCACAATTTATGTAGGCACTCCAAAGGTCCACAGCCACCCACAGCTGATTTTCTTTTTGCTTGTTTTGTCCCTTGTCTATCACTGAATTAAATTGCAACATTAGATTTTGTAGTGCTTGTAGTAAACAAGCACAAAATACTACATCAGGACCTAGCTTTGAATGAAGGCTCAATTTCAGTAATGATCCTGATAATTATATTAGGACAGTCTAGGTTTCCCTACAGCTTTCTATTTTCCAAATTTAAAGAGAGCTATGTGAGTGATGACAGCTCTGTGTGCTCACAAGACTATTCTTACTTTATCCTGTCTACTTTCACACTCTCCAGAAATTCAGTTTTAAGCTGCAGTTTTCAAGTATTTTGTCAATCACAGTTTATCAAATGCATTCTGCTAAGGCAGCTGTCAGGACAAGATTCAGCAGTGACAAGCTGTCTCAGCTCCTGTTCATTCTACCCTTTTTATCTCTGAGGAGGAGAAATACTCTGGCTAGAAAAGGCTCTACCTGTTCACTAAACAGGCAGTGGAGTCACTGTGTTGGCAGAGCTCCTGATCAACAGAATGAGGACTCCCAATAAATTCTCAGCAGCCCATTTATGCCTACCTTTTCCTTATCATAAGTGCTGTTCTGAAAACACTGCTGGCACTCTGCTCACAGAGGTGATTGAGTAAAAAGACACAGTGCAGGTTGTCAATTTATCCTGAAATAGCTTCTAGAGGATAGATAAAAGCCATCTAAACCATAGCACAAGACAGTGCTATTACACAGAATCTCCAGACTTCCCACAAAAAATTACAGAAAAACACTCTGCCCTCTGTTACACCAAAATTATGGCATCATACGCAACTACTTGTGTATATAGTGAAATATCAGTGCATACTGAAGTATTTTCTTATAAATCCTGGCAATTAAGAACTTAATGTAATCTCACTCTGTATAAACGATATCTCAGAAAGGCTAAAACTGGGATTATGCCAAACTTGCCTTTTAGCTTTAATTGTGTTGACTACATTACCTAAAATAATCTTCACTTATAATGACAAATCATGACTGGGAAAGCATGTATAAGTCAGATTTTCTCCTCCTCCACATATATTACCATGGAAATGCCAAAAGCATAAGACAGTTCACAGACAGCTTATCTCCAAATATTTTAGTTGATCATAATGATGCCATTTGATCCTATACATGGTCTGTGGGATGAAGAAGGGTGTCTTAAAAGTAGAGTCAGTGTTAATCTACATCAAATGCTTCTGCTTTTGGGAACAGAATGAAGAAGTTTCAGTCTTCATTAAAGAGGAAGCAAGAAAAGGCCAAGTAGCGACTTGAACTTTAGAAGTGTTAAATAGTATTTGAAACAGGCTGACATTTGAAAATTTTCAATGGTTGTCCATTTTTTAAGTGTCCATCATTGTCCATAAATGTCATATAAAGAAGAACAAAGCAATAAATGGGTCAGAGTAATCTCAGAAATAAGAGAAAAATCATTAGGATATGAATAGGAGCAAATAAACTGCCTTATCACAGTGTCTCAATGCCAGTCCCAGCATGAGAGGAGAGAAGCAGAGCTGGAGGCAAGAGTATGAGCACAGGAACAAGTCAGAGATAAAAAATACAAATAACACAAGAATGACCTTAGGTGTAAACAAATCCAAGTCTCAAGTCTAGATGTTCCTACAAAAACTACCTCATGTTCACAGCTAGTTTTCCACTGCATGCTCCATGTTGCACATAATGGAGCAACAACCTACAAAACCTTTAGGAAAAGCTGGAATAAAAGCCTTGAAAAGATAGCCAAGAAGGTGAGAAAACAAACAATACTGGTTACAGTTCTGTTAGGCCTGGGAAAAAAAAAACAACTCAAAAGCTCCAGGGACCAAGAATCAGAGGACTGGCCTGAAGAAATACATTCAGACTGTAATAGGTGCAGCTGAGCATGTTATTCCTCCAAGGTAAATAAACTGGACACATCACACAACCTTTAGATCAAGGATTAGATATTGCCCAAACACTAAGGCTCTGTTTAAAGCCTGGGAGGGGAGGGGGCTGGCCCTGTCCAGAGGCTGTATTTCCTTTCCTTGCACTCCTGGCATGGCAGTCTCTGTACAGGCTCCTACCTTCTCTTTGTGAAGGGCACAAATCCTGAACACATCCCTGTTGTTCAGTAGCTCTAAAGAGTGCATTAGGAAGGAAGGAAAGCATGCTCATGTATAAAATACTGGACTCAGCTTCTTCTTTGCCAGCTGATGTAAAAATATGACAAGAGATAAATTTAAGAACATAAGAATTTTCACATGCCAGTAATTTTTTTTTAGACTTTCTTTTTTAGTACTAGCCATAGGACCAAGTTACATCAGTCAGAGAAAATAATTTTCTGCTTTCAATTTGTGCAATATCTGCCAAATAAGAGAAGATGACACAAAGGCAGGAGGCAATGAGTCAAGGGAAGGGTCACTAGAAACCTGTTTTCTCAAAGTGGACAGACTGTGCCTCAGCCCAGCAGTGATCCCCCAGTTGTCATTGCTTTTATCACAACACCTCTGATGCAGGTTGGGTCATTAACTCGAGACAGTAAACATGCCACTAATCACCTGTGGCCAAGAGCTGTATTCAATCATCTGGGAGCAAAGGCATGTTTTTGAAAATAGAATTTAAACCTGGATCTTTCCTAGACACAGTTATGTTTATCACTGAGAAAATCCATACAGCTGCTGACCCCGTTCCAACACAGAGAAGCACTGAGCTGTAAAACCAGCACTCTTCTGAAGGAGACAGCAAACAGAGCTTGGAGCTGTGACAAATCAGAACCTCTGTTTCATAGAGGAAGTTGCAAATTCACTAGTCCACCTCTGGACATAAGAATTTCACCAAGTAGGGTACCATGATATGATTCACACAAACATTGATCAAGCAACAAAGGGCACTCTGACGCCTTTACTAGTCCCTCCCAATTACCTGGTGGTCTTACCCCATCACAAGCATTTGGAACTTTTTAAATGTCCACATATCAAATCCTAATTGTCAGTTATGACAAACTCTAGATATCACCTGTCCCACAGAGGCCATCAGCAAATCACACCGATAGTGATAACTTCACAGAAAGGGAAAACTACAAGGTGAAACATCACTTCAGGAAGGCTCAGGTGAGCAACATCTCAGCCCTTTCACAAACGAGTATCTCAAATTTCATCTTTATGACCTTTCCTTTCACTATCTAACACTGACAAAACTCTTTTAAGCTGTTACTAACTGGTCAACATGTCCAGCATGCATTAAAAACCCATATAGGTGGGATCTTTACCTAAATGAGGCACTTAGACCATTGCCAGATTCTTTACAGAGAAGCCAAACCTATTCTCTACAGTCAGGTGAGAGAAATAAGTGCTCCTAAGATGTGTTCAGAGGGAGGTCTTGCCCAACTAACTTAAATGAGTGAATTCATGACAGAATGGTCTTCCTCCAAAAAATAACTAAAAGCATCTGCCACTCTCTACAGACTCCAGGAAGAAAATCAAGCACTTCATTGCAACACAGCTTCACTAAGCACAACATGGGCACAGAACTGAGTGGATTAAAGCTGTGTGTTGGACAGTTTGCTCTTTTAATCTTCAGAACAGAGTGCAAAAACAACCTTCCTAAAAAAAATAAGTTCTTGCATGACTGGGTAATATAAATTGATAAAGCAAGGAAAAATGTTAAATTTAAATGTCACTAAGCATGAACAACCCTTGCTGTGTTAAGGTGTGCATAGTGCAGCCCAGTGCAAATCACTCTGAAGAGAGCTCAAGGTCTGTGCCTGAGCTTCCACCACTCTTCACCTAATTCCTCTGGCATTGCTCCTGGATTCTGAATGTCCAAGCAGCCCACTCCTTGCACAGGTATTCAGATTTTATGACACATCACTGGTTTGAGGTAAGCAGTGTGTACAGCAACAGAAAGTTTTACATTCATACTCAAAAAATCATACCTAAGGACTTTAAATGGAGAACTACAATAGTTCAACATTGAAATAACTTTTACTGTATATGTTACAACTTAGAGGATTTGCCAGATATCCCATCACAAATAGAACAAACTGAAAGAACACCTACAACAATTCCAGTGGATGCACAATAGTAATTATCAGAACATTCCTGCATTAAATGTCTTATGTACAGATTCAGTGCAGAATTACATATTACCATACCAGTTCTATTTATTTCGTAACTTATTTACACTCTCCAATCTTACCTCAAGGTAGGCATAGAAGGTTTTCTAAAATAAATTTTGTTGACCTAAATTGTGTGTTTTTTCAAAACATCTATGGTGTTCCATGAGTCTTCACCTAAAACTATGAGATCAATGCTTCTAAGTGGGAAGCTTAGGACATTAACTACATTGCATACAGCAAATACAACACACAAATATTGCCATAGTTTCCCTTACATGAAACCAGGGTACAAAGGAAGATTGCATCAACATAACTATGATACAGTGAATTAATTTACCTTCAAATATTAGAAGCAGTAAATTTTCTGCTCATTTCTAGTTTTCTAAGAAATCTCTTAATACTAAATATGCTAATACATCTGTACTAGTTAATTCACTTTTATATTACACTGTTCTTCACAGAACTTCATGATTAATAAACATTATGGATACCATGCTTATTCAGTTTTAAATTTTAATTATCTTGGCTTTCATAGAAAGTAAATGTTCCCACTGAATGTCAGTAAAACTGGTGCAAGTGAAGAATGGTAAAGCAGCATTGTTATAAAAACTTTTCTTGCTTTCTTCTTGTTTGATTCACCTAAGACAGCCATATATAGAAACCCAAAGTGGTTAAAAAGAGTATTTAGGACTGGTTACTTAAAAGTAGCTGCCAGAGCTGCTTAATCAAGATGGATACCATCCATGCTACAGCAGAAGCATTTCTCCCTTTTACAATCATCTTTACAATTTGACTAGCCTGAAGATTTTGTTGAACTGCAAGAACCAAAGATGATTTTAATGCTATTGTGAATAAGTTAATTTCTGATTGTACTTTTCATCACAAAAAACTCTATCTAAACTCTCCTTACCCCCTTCTGCCCTCCTAATTCCCACTTTTGCTACCTACCCACATAAACCAAAAGCTGCAAGAGAACTGTGTCCATAGCTATGGCAGCATCCCTTTCACTGAAACCACACTTCACTATTGCCAGAATAAATAAATTGTTCTTCTACATTAAGTTGGTTTATCTCTCACATCTCCACAGTGCTAGTTTAGAATTGGGCTGTAAACCAAAATAAATTCATCTGTTGTTATATCATGAAACTTAGTAAACATTTTTTATATTCCATTTTTCCTCAGTACTTCTGAAGAGGCCCAAACCACTACAAAAACCAATCATTTATACTTTTTTCCCCTTTATGTTTGTGTCAGACCTTAATGTTGTTCAATTACATGTAGATATGGGCTCTGAAGACAGCAAAGTAAGGTTGTGCCAATGGGAAATTACAAGTTACCAACCATCCCACTACATTACAGCTCCACAGGAATTTCAGCTCTCCAGCAAGTTAATAACTCATCTTGTTTTGCTTATTTTATAACCAGAGAATTTTTCCCCACTACTGAGAGCACCTTCTTTAATATCAATACCATCTAACAATTTATGCAATGCTCACTCTTCCATAGATCTAATATTTAATTGCTTTATAATGTCCCTGACCTCACTATTTTGGGGAACAGAAATACAGCAAGAAAGGACAAACCGAGGTGATCGGGTAAATGAGTTTCACAAATCATTAACACCATGAAGAGCAAGGATTCGGTGCGTTACTTCAGCTTCATAGGATATAATTACATGTTTTGATTAGCAGATATATTTTCCCAGCCTCAGGTGTCAACAAGGGTTCAAGTGTATAACATGTATAAATGGGTGCTAATTTTACTAGTCATGAAAATGTGTTTCGCTAATTACATTTATATCCTCTTAGCCCATTTCCATTCCATATTGCTTCTCTGTAGTACCTCTTCCTGTTTATTTCCTTACAGTGACATTTGAGCTCTTCCAAATGACACAATGATTATAAAATTCACTAGGCATGGCAAGTTACTTCCCCACTGAATACCTGTTGTAGGCTTGAAAGAGGAACAAGATTTGCAGATGTGTACACAACTTTGTGGTCATTTCTGTACTTCTGTGAACTGTGTCTTATTTAGAGTGGTATCATCTGGGATGAAAATCCTATGGCAAAAGTGGTGCTTTTCTTTCACCCAGTTGATTCTTGTTAGGCATGCAGGAATTTCTGATTGTTGACACCAATAAATAAGGGAGCAAGCCTGTTTTAAGAGAGTGAAGCCCTTTTTCTTTGCCCTGCACTTTTCTGACAGTCCTACATGCTTTGTTCACAGAAATGAGATCAGGATCGAAAACTGAAAGAACCTCTTTTCAAACAACCAATTACAGAATGGTTTGGGCTGGAAGGGACTCAAAGAGCATCTACTTCCATGCCCTAACCAAAACCATGATGGAAAATGTTTAAGGCTTTGGATAAGTCTTAAACATTTTCCATCCAACATTTTCCTTAAACATGAGATAAAACTATTAACCACAAGGCTGCTGGATATTGGAATACCAAGATAAAGACATGTTTCTACAATTCAGATTGCAAAACAAGAAAAAGACCCAAAAGGTTTCCAAGCGTGACTATATCAGCACAAGGAAAGTAAGCACCAACAAAACCACAGTTTTGCTGTCTATGCAACTTTATTGCATATTTAAACTTAAGAGTTTGCCTTTCTTAAAAAGAATAGTCACGAAACAACTTTTTAGAATGACATGATCATTTTCAAGCTAATGCTGTGATCTGCAACTCACACATATAATTAACTAGCTAGTATGAAGCCACAACTTGCTAGAAATTACTTTAGCAAACAGCCAAAGGCCTCCCCAGCTCAGTCCTTTAGTTCACTGTGTGGCATCAGACAGTGTTGTTGGCTTCGTTGGGGCAAAACTTCAGAGCACATAATAGAAAGAACAATAAGTCAAGGACAGAAAATTCCAGTGTTCATAACCACATGATAAAATGCTGGCGTAATCTCCTTAAAGCCTTCTCTTGCCACTGATGCTTCAAGACTTACACTAAATATTTCAAGAATTATTAACTCAAAATAATAATTAAGGGAAAAATCAGATGGAAATTACCAACATATTCATAGGTGTAATTTTTTTTTTTTTCAGGAGAATGCAGGTGTAGAGACTGGATTTATAAACTTTGACAGGTATTGCTATACTTCCATAATAATTAATAACAACTGCCAGACCTCAAAAACATATTAAGAACTCAGTGCACAGATTTAAAAGAAGTCTAACCACGCTACCAATACCAAGCAGAGGTGATTTACACTTTCCTTGTAAATATTCTGGAAGGTTATGTATAAAAATCAATACTATATTTTATTTTGATAGGATGTGATGACTACTTACGTTTTTTCGGTACATAACAAAAATACTGTCTCAAAGCCTGTCTGGAACTCAGCAAGTATACAGTGGCAATACATTTACAAAAACAGCTAAAGAAGGATTAAAACCTTCAACTCGTAATAGGTACAGAATGGCAAGTAACTGAGCCTTGCAACACTTCACTGAAGCTGAATGAAAACCTTATTACAAATATAAGATTTAAAAACCAGCAAGTACACATGCATAAAATACAACCTTAAAACTACTATGGTATGGCTGGCACAAGAGACCAAGTGTGATTTCTTTTTTCACTCTTCTCCTTTGCATGAGTGTAGAGAATTACCCAGTTGGGTGGAAAAATGCAATTGAAGTAATGATATTTGTGATGAGAGGCTTCTTTTCTTTTGCTGTACTCTAAAGGCTGCAGATAGCTTTGCCTTCCTTTTAATATTTCAAATTTGAAAAATGGGAGCAATAAGGGCATATAGTCAAAGATATTGAATGCATGTTCACTTTAATATAGACATCAGTACTATTTAGTCAACAATGCACAAAACCTCTTCTTTCATATGACCTTGTTAAAGGTTTTAAGCATAAGCAGCCTCATTTCAGAGAATGGGAATACTCACACAAGAAGGTAAGTGCACCTTTAAGTGTTTTAATCACAAGGGGATTAAACGCGCACGTTTAGCACTTGGCTAAAAAAATTACAATTTTCTGCATTTTATTTCTTTCCATTAAAGTTCTTTTACTATATATGAGAGCTTTTTAGAAAGTCCAAACAAAAGCACTGTGGATAGCAAAGTATTTCACATATGTGAAGAATGTTTAAAAATTAGTTCTTCAGGGTTTTAATTGTATATACATCAAATTGAGTCAGCTGCCATAACAGAACAATTGCTACATTCATGCTGTGTGTTATGAACTCTAATTGTTAGAAACGCTTTTCATTTCAATCTTGACAACATCTATATTAATTTTTTCGTGATTTCTTTGTGGGGTTTTTTAATGCTAATTCTGTTAATAACAGAATAAGATTATACATTGTACTTTTATTCCTGATCATTAGAAATGTAAAGCACAACATGAGTCAGAAACTGTAAGGAAGAGGAAAAATAAAAAAACCCTTAAGTATAATGGAGAAAAAAGAGAAACAAAGTTGTGCTAAAGCTGGATGAATTCTTAACAGTGATTTTGCTTTTATCTTCAAAAAGACACTGTATTATAAGTAGAACTTACAATTAAAACAAAAACTGTGGAATTTTTTTTTTTAAATCAATGATAAAAGAATATTTAGGCATCACAGATATCTTCACATCAATAATATCAAAAGTTGAGCCTACAGCTTTTGAGAAAATATTTGAGAAAACAACCAAAAAAAATCTCTAACCAATTTGTGATCATCTCAGAACACTTGGAGAGGTGAAGCATCCCAGAGGAACACAAAGCAATACCTGCCTTGCAAAGTGAGGAGAAGGGGAGGAAAAAGAAATTAATAGACCTGTCAGCTTAACTCTGATATCAAATGACATGAAACCAATTGCCAAACATGAGTTTTGTGAAGATAAGAAATAAAGATAAGAAACAGTCAACATAAATTTGTAATGAGCGAATTAAAAACAAATTCAAATTCAAATTTGTTTCTTTAGCTAAAAGGGAATCGGCACTCTTGGAAAGGATTTCAGCAGGGTGTCCCAGATGAAATGTTTTACAGCCATTTAATCTTTACCATGAAAAGACAAAGGAAAGATGCCTGACCTGACGGAGGACTAACAAGTCACTCCTGAAAGGTACTGTAGAGGGTTTTTATCCCTGAGGATCACAATCTTGAGAGCTGGTTATCCTAAGAGACAGTGCTATGTAGTTTTATTTTGTAGGTTTTTAAGAACTGTCAGCAAGTCTTTCAGAAATCACCCAGTAAATCAACAAGTAAACATCTGACCTAACTCAAAGGGGATAAAATTCAGCCGTATGTTTCAATCATTTAGACCACAAAGCTACACTATATTTAAAAAAATACTCTATCAATGCTAGATTATTATATAAATATTATTTATGACAGTTCTTACAGTGGAGATTTCCAGCTGAAAAGCATAAAAAAAGTGTTTCAGAAAAACATGAAGAAAAATGAGACTTGCTAGAGAAGCCATAGTCTTAATAAATACATGTGATAAAAAGGGAAGCAATCCCTTCTCCCCTGCACCTCTCAAACTTATTTTGAAGTGACAGGAAAACAGATGATGTGCCACATTTTTTAAATTGTTTGCAAACAGACCAAGTGAAGAGGAATGAATCCTTCCAAAAGCCATAGATGGCATCATTCCTGGAATTTTAGTTACAAATCTTTCTTCCACACCTGTAGCTACACTTTGAGAAGAGTATTAGGGGTTTCTTATTTAGGATTATACTGCTTGTCACAAATTGAGGAAGTCCTTGTAATGGTCAAATAGCAGCCTGGGCCTGGATGAAAAGTGCTATGAACTGAACTTCAGGTGTGAAAGGGAACTGAGACAATTCTACCAGCATTTCACATGCACGACCTTCTCCGTTTTCTCATGGAGCCAAAAAGGGACTGGCTGAAAAGTGAAGTCAATCTTTAACATACAAATAAGAGTGCTATCCCCCAAGCTATCCCCCAAGTGCAGGCTTTAAAATCTCAGTGTTGTTTGCCATATATTCTAACTTGGCTCCTGGTTAACATCATCTGGACACAGAAAAAACCTGTCAGTCTCCATTTGTACTTAGCACTGTGAAAATAATGCTCTCTGCATTCAGAACATGCACACGCAGAATCAGGCACTCAATTATATTTATTTTTCACTAGAGAAGCCTAATTTGAGAGCTACTTTCAAAGTTTAAGACCTGACACTTCCTCTGAAAGATGAGAGCCCCATTTCTTATTGCACTGAGAAGACAGCAGCAGATGTAAAGCTCCTACTGTGCTGTACACCCAGCCTGCCCATTCCAAGCTCACATAATTCCTGCTATAAAACATCCCAGCTGCTATTTATCTGCTTAATTCACAAATCAAAATTTTTCAAGTGAAATACAAAGACACCATTACCTTACTAACCCTAAGCTCACCTTGGATGTACTTTCAGGCTATTATTGGTTCATCTAGTTATTCAGACACAACAAGATATAAAAAGTGAATTTCTAGGTTAGCACAGCATGCCTTTGGGTAGCATTATAAAGCCTAAGAACTGAAATAAGCATCATAAAAATACATGGCCTGCCCTGCAGATGCTGCTTTAGAAAATGAACTTGGTATTTAAAAATCAGAAAAAGGCCCCAAAACCACAAAAACCAAACAGTATTTCAGCACACATGGAACGATGCCCCTATCACAGCTTTAACAGCCCTCAGATCTCAAATATATTTTAATGCTAAATTAGCTAATAAGTTATTTCTATTTTCCTACCATAAAAATAATTTCCAGTTTTTGTCATGAATCATGCTGTATTTTTAGGACTTCTGTCAGGGAAACCATTATTTACAAAAACCTTTGGACAATTTAGCACACATAAAGTAAAAAACAAATTCCCCCCCAAAAATCAAAAACAAAACAAACCCCAAAGCAATCAAACAAAACCCCACAAACCCTTCAAAACAGAGATCTGATACATGGAACAACTACATGTGGTGCACATGTTTGAAAAGCAAGGAGCCTCAAGCTTATTTTCTCCTCTTCAAAGAGAAAGAAAAATTATCAAGGAAAGAAATAAAAGGAGCAGAAATTTTACAGTGCCCTTTTGACACACCTGTATTTCCCAGCAATGTTAAACACAACACAGAGCTGCCTGTACTGCTGGTAGCAGTATTTACACAGCGAGCGTGTGGCAGAACAACAAATATTTTCCACAATTAATTCACAGCGTTACATGGGGGTTGTTGCTTAGCTATTGATGAAAACATTGAATTTAATAAATTTCAGCCTTTTCCTCTGTATTCCTGCTCCACATCCCATTGTCTCTAATTGCAGCACCTTCTCTCTCTCTCACACACACAGGGAAAGCTGCCAAGCAGCTCCCTCCGGAGCCAACGTCACGGCTACTTTTCAGATTACTAGGAGGGAATATGTAAACTGCACTGTCAAGTATCTTATCCATAGGGATTAAGAGTGTCATTTCAGAATCCCCAGTCTCAGATGAGTCACTCTGAAGCCCTCTTGCTCCACTCTGGTCTCTCAGTGAAGCCATTCCTGCTGGCAGCAAGTCACCTTAGACTCAGCTCTTACCAAAGGCAAACTGTGAACCCTTATGTTTAAACTAGGTATCAAAAGATTTTAGTACCAAAGCTTCTCCTTCATAACCAATGTATTATATAATTAATATTTAACTTAGCTATTGAGGTTTTCAACAGTTCAGAAAAACTGATTTTTTTTTTATATGGGTGCATAGATATTTGCAAACCCAATAAAATACTCCACATCTGCAAAAACTTCCATCACCTTGTTTTGCTAATGCTCACGTAGAGAGAGGCCTGTGCTGAACTCCCTTATTTATTATTCCTTATTTCCCCTTGGTGTATCAAATGTCAAACAAAACCAAAGCCAAACAACCCTCTCACTTTCACGTTTGAAACATCTGACATTTATTGAGATGTAAATTAGTGAAATTAAAAAACAAAAAAAGAGGCATGTAAGTCTTCTTTGGTGATAGTTTGCTCACCCAGATCCAAATGCCTCCCTGCATACACTGACAGACAGGGATGAGGTGCCCTCGCTCATCTCTTCTGCTGGTTATACCCAACTCTCACAGCCTCGCCTTGTAACCCAGATGCTCCACTCCACTAATCACCTTTGAAACCTCCTGCTGGACCTGCTCCAGGAGCTCCAGGCCTCTCTTGTACTGGGGAACCTGAAGCTGGACAAAATATTCCAGGTGAGGCCTCAGCAGGGCTGAGGAGAGGGGCAGGAGCACCCCCCTGACCTGCTGGCAATGCTCTGCCTGCTGCAGCCCAGGACGGGTCTCCTTGGCCACAAGGACACACTGGTGGCTCAGGGACACGGCTGTTTCATGATTCCATTATTTAAGAAGTCAGTATTCAAGCAAAATTTAATTTCACTTTGTCCAGGAAATTCTCTTTTCTTTCATGGGAGGGGAAAAAAGTAAAAAGTTCCATATTATCTCATTAAAATAAACAAACCAAACCCCAAAATACTGGCAAGTTAGCAGCTGTTTTGGAAGACAGACAGAGATAAATAAAAGACAAAACAAACATCAACAAAAGTGATGATTCCCAACTCAAGCTCCTCTACAGCTGTTCAGATGTGTAGGTACAGAAAATAAAATAACTGTAAGGTTGTTTTTCCTTCCTAGGGGAACTGCTGTCTTTTCCATCACTGTAAACACCACTTCAAGCAATTGTCATGTCTGAAGATCTCTTTGCCTCCTCTGGCTGTTTTTTTAATAAAATGCACTATAAAGGTTGAACAAGAATGGTATGGAGCAAAATTGTCACTCAGCTTTAAGTCCCCTGAGAGAATTCTTTCATATGCACATATTTTAAAATACAGATAAATAAAGTATTTATTTCTTTATCCCCTTGAAGAAATATCTTACTATTATCTGATCAGAGAGGTTAACCTGTACAAGGAAAAGCAAGCATTATCAAGTTTCTTAATTCACCATGTTCATAAAGTATAAACTTCCACTGCTGAGAGAAATGGCAAACTAATACAGTGTGACTAAGGATAAGCATGCAAATGGTTTAGAGAATATTCTTGATGGTTGGAATGTCTCATGAATTTTCTCTCTGCCTGGTTTAATAATTCTTTATGGAATATTTTGAGCACAGCATGAAATTCTGAAGATATGCAAGCAGTATTTCTCACCAAAACCTAAAGAGGACTTGGACAGTGACAGTGTCCATTGTTCCAATACTTTCTGGCAGCCTCTGGAGAAAGTGCACTGGCAAGGTAAAGGACAGTGAATTTTCCA
>VZRH01003727.1:1450902-1473402 GCA_013397555.1 Urocynchramus pylzowi | reverse complement strand
GATGGACCCTGGAGATCCCACCTGCCCCACCCCGACCCTCAGAGCCTTTCTAGTTGACTAATACTCTGTACTAATCAAGTAAAGCAGACTAATAACTTCCCTATTCAGACATAATTCATTATCCTTATTTACCCAGGCTGGCAAAATTCAGAAAGACCCTTCCTTCCAGCCTTTTTAATTACCAAAATTCTACTTGCTTTAAAATACCATAGTCTCCCTTGAGTATTCAGCAGAGCTGAAGATCACCATGGCAATAAGAAAATGGTGCCAATGTTATCTTGGCACTGACTGTCTACAGATCTCAGGAGACTTAGCACAGGAGAAAATTGAGCTCACGTAAAAGCAGGAACTCACTCTCTCTAATGATTTTAATATACCTTTTATTTTTGCTAATTTGATGTTAAAGACCTTGAACAAAACTCCAAAAACCTTAGAAGCATACATTTACCTAAACAGACAAACAATTCCTAATGTGTTTATTATTTCAAGGTGAAATCCACTTTACTCACACAAAAAAGCAAGGTCGTACAGTTTGGATGCACGGGAAAGTGATGTCAATGGATTAAGGTATAAAAAACAACCCACATGAAAACAAAGTCTGAGCAAAAAGATCCCTTTAGATCTTAGTTTCAGGCATGAGATGAAGATTTTCCCTACAACCACGACATGCCAAAATCCACAGTTCTGCTGCACAGCACAACAATGCCTGTGTTTGGTGTTTGCTTTTCCCCTATTTTTTTCCCTTTCCCTAAACCGTGTCACAGAGACAAGGAACATATCTTTTACCAGGATTATATCTGTAAGCTAATACACAACATATCATACAAAAACTGGCACCAGTACAAATGCACAGCAGTCACTTCACCACTGCTCCCAACTTTTAACCTGGACTTGGGGATAAAGCCTGTGCAGCACAGGAGCATTTCCTGGAGGCAAAGTCCCACAATGCCAACATGAACCAGAACACACCTCTACTACAGAAAGAACACCTTCCCTTCCAATTTACTTCCAATTTCCCTTCCAATTTTTTAGTCCCAGTAGAGCTGCAGCTTTTTCTTTTTGTGGTATCAAACCAGCCACTGGTACATTCCATTCTTTTGTAGTCAGCAAATGGGACAGCAGGAAAATAAGACTACCTATCAGCCCAATGCCCACACACACAAAAGAACAAATTAATTCTCTACTAATTGAAAGGTGCATTCAAAATTGCAGTGAAGAATGAAAATGCAAACATCCAGAGAGAGATTTAACTCCATATAGTGCTGATCAGAATAATCTGAATTAGCAGGCTTCAGACTGAAAAGGAATTGCCAATTCCCCCGATTCTTATTTTATAAATCTGGTTTCTAATTTCTATGTACCACTTTCTCCATATACATACAGAGGGATTTTGCAAGTGGTTAATATAAACTCATGCTGACAACTCTGTTGAGGAAGTAAAAGGAACATATTAGAACATTGCTTTACAATCATGTGTTAGGAACAGCAGTATTTATACTGAAGATATCCTTTCCCTTTCTAAAGTAGAAAGATTATAGTGGGGGAGCCAACAGTGACTCTTCTACTTTCTGATGGTCACAATGTTGGCATTGCATAAAAGTCTATGCAATGTCTGGCTTTCACATAGTCAGAAGCATCTGGAACAGTCAAAGCTTCTCTCTGAATCAGATAATTTGCTGCAGTCAGTGTCACTTTTGTCTCTCAAATGCCAGAGTTACCAGAATACAAATTCATTCACAAATTCAACTCAGTGTTTTCATTTAAAAAGCAGAGCAACTGATGCAGACAGGCTTTGTGTTAATGTAGTTGAAAGGGTTTTTTTTCCCCATCAGAAGGCAGCAAAGGAATAAATATTAAAACACTCTACATGTGCCACCACACAGAATTATTGATATCTGGAGAGCTCTAGTTTAATTTACAGGTATTGCAAACACATTGTACAAAACCTGCAGCTGAGTATGGGTTTGGAACACAATGCTGAGATTGCATAGGAAACGCTTCTACTTTGCAAAAAGGATATTGCATGACACAACCCTGAATGAATTCAGAGTATCATGAATGATATAAAAATAATGAAAATTCCACTCTGAGGCCAGAAAGGCTCCCTGCTTACACAAGCTCAAGAGAAATTTTAAGAAATAAATCAAACAAGTTGCACTTGGGATAAGTATGGCTGGTAAACAGTGCTAAAGCTCCCATAATCAGAAAAGGGACATCCTGTATAAAATCAGTTTTGAGTTTGACATGGAAAAACACGAACAGAGATTGTTGTCCTTTGCCAAACTATCGGAAAGGTCCAATCACACTGGTCAGTTAACTTGAGCTCAAAACAACTCCAATTTGCACATTTCTGTGAAAAGATTCACAAGGTCACCAACACACAAAAGATCTCAAGAACTAATTGCCATTTCTTATTTATTAAGAGAATTGTAGGTGGGCAGATTATTTTTCTGCCCTCAAAACATCAATTTCAAATAGACATCCCTGGGAAAAGATCTCTCAAACTTTTCAGGTTGGACTTTTCAAATGATCAGTGTAAAACTGCAGTTCCTGCTTGTTTAAAACAGCAGGGGGTGGGAGGCAGGACCAGGATGACACCTTTCAATCCTGGGCCTCCTGACGTTACCTTAGCAGACCTTTTCAGAAAAATAACAGACATTTCTGCTGGCTTACAGCTAGAATAAAGATAATCCTGACTCAATTAGCTTATTGGCTTTTCCCCCATGTGGTATGCCAGGATAAAAAAATTGAAAGCAAGAATTAACTTACAGGGGGTTTGTTAAATAATAAGCTCAACCTTTCATGTTACCTATCTTTGCATAACAAGGCTCTACCCTTCCCAAATTAGTTCTTGGAAGGAAGTTATTTTCAATGTGACCAAGAGCAAACCTGTGATCCAAACAACAACAGATCATGTTGCTTAGCCTGCATGTCCATTGCAGACAAAATGTCACAGCCAAGTACACCCAGAAGAGCACAGTTTAGCTCCTGAAATCTACCTGGAGGCAGCAGGTTACAGTCCCTGCACTGCCCACAGCAGCCATGCAATTTGGGCCTCCATCCTTCACTCAAATCCATGCAACAGAAGCCATGGAAAGACTTTTGTTCTGTCATTGAAATAAAGAACTGTTTAGTAACAGAAGTATACAGAATAATCACATCAGCTGCAGAAAGGTCCTTCCAGCTACCGCATTTTTTCAGGGGGTTTGAAAGGACTAGCCTACTTGTTTAGATTTCCATCTTCCTTTTGAGCCAATTTAAAGTACAATAAAATGTTACTGAGCCCAGAGAGAAACAACTTTCAATTCAAAAGAACAATTACTAATTAGATCAATGATCTCCAGTAGTCAGGTACGTTCTTTCATTACATTACAGAAACTAGACTGCAACCTTTCACTTAAGTTATTAGTCCAGGGCTTAACAACTGACCACTCAACCTGCATCAAATTTATTTCATTCCTGACAAAGCAATTCTTAACCTCTCTGTCTGGCTACTCCCACCTTTGCTGAGTGTTTCCCCATTTTTACTTTACAGGTTAAAATGAAAATACTGCATGCTTTATTAGATTCTGCTCTCTTATTTGGGATGAGACATCAATGTTGTTTGCTAATTTAAAAAGCAGCTCTTTGGCACAAATGTTTTATTTGCTTGTTGTTTCCCCTCTCCACCTCTCTGGCATATGTCAAATGTTTAGACAATATGATTTGGATGGCAGATTAATTTTAGTACTTACAGAACAAGCTCAGCTTTCAGATGCAAAAAGCAAACTAAAACAAACTTAATTGTTTTAAAGTTTGGGTTTCTTTATATAGTTTTTGTTTAATCACAACATACTTAAATCAAAATATAACTTGCACTTGAAAAACAAATCACAAACCCCAAAAATTCATGCCAGCATTTCCCAGATACAATGCATTCTAAGTCAGCACTCTAAAAGCATATAAACAAAATATACCAGTGCAGGTGTGAAACAAAAGTTGCAATGAGAGGCCTTCTGTGAAAAAGGTCTTCTAGTAACTATATTCCTAACAAGCTGTAGCACCACAAAACATAACCCAATATAAAATAAGGGTTTCAAACTGAAACTTGGTTGCATAGGAAGCAAACCACACAAGTGTACTGACACATCTCCAGTGACCACAGTGGCTGCACCTCCCTGTTGGTTACACAAAAGAGCATTAACCAAAGGGAGCAAGACTGAAGGCAACAGCAGTGAGATAATTCATGTCTCTACTGGACATTACATCCCTGAAAAAAATGGGCTTTTCAGATGGTCCTGGTTCACTCCAGCACACACTGGGCTTTGCACAAGACAAACTCTGCTACTCCTCTGATGGCCATGATGCACATTTCCCTCGTCCACACAAAAGTGTGAGCAGAAGTACTGCAACACTGCCCTTGGTTACAATTTTGTGATTAAAATGATTATTTTTAGAACACTTTTATTGTCAAACCTTGTTTATTGATCCCCATCATTTTTCTACATCAGAGTCTGCAAATTAATTAGGATTCATACCAGTACAACTGCTTTGTGATTATTTGGTTTACTATGTTCTGAAAGGCTTTCTGAAATGAAAACAAGACCTAAATAAAAAAAATGCAACATATCCTCCCTCATTTTATTGTTATCACTTAGGTCCTACTGATTAGAACAAAGATTCATTCTGAAATTTTGTAGAATAAAGCTGTTTTCTAAAGTAAGCACATTTCTTATAGTAGAATCTTGTTTAAGTTTGTTCATAAGCAAGAAGAAAATCCTTAAACTATTTAGATACTACAGCTTTCTGTAAGTAGGCTATAATTAGATTATTAACTCAAGGAAGCAGATCATACCTTCCCACAGACTTGTTCAGCACTTAACAGAACTAGACTGACCTACATGGACTCTACCCAATGCAGGGTCAAGAAGAGGGTGCTTTCAGGAGGGAAAATAGCTTTCTGACAAATCAGTTGACTTGGTTCCAGCTATAACACTGACCTACTTGTACAGCATACTGCCAGGCATTTAAATTCCACTGCTTGTAAAAGAGAACCTATCTGTTCCACAGGAAAGAAACTGGGTTACTGGTCCCTGATTTTATAGTTTAAGAGAGCAGATTATCCATGTGCAACTCCCACAGCAGATGAATTCAGGCTCTCTCCAGCACTCATGGGAAAGGGGAGCAATTGTGATGTTCCATTTTGGGAAGGAATGAATGCAGAAAGACCAGGAGGCAACCAATCAATTCTCTCCAAGATCCAGCATTACCAGTGTCAGAAAACTGATCTGGCCACAGATGAGCAAGTGTGTGTGTGCAACAACTGCAAGGGCCCACAAACTTAACGAGGAAGACTGCAAAGATGAGCTGATCAGTTTTTATAGAGCACTTGATCTCAAAGATCTTGCTTCTATAAAGATGTCTCTTCTGCTTTCTTGGGCTCTGTTGCCATACACAAAATAGGCATAAATAAATACAAGTAGGACATAAAAGGCTGCTCACGTGACCTTTACTGATTATGCTTTAAGCAGTAGGCACCCATCTCTCTTCTATCAGATTCTGCTCTACTCCTTCTCACTGTTTGCACACCAGATCCTGGTTATTCATAATAAAGCTGTATTTATAGTCAACACAACAGTTGAACCAAATACAAACACTGAAGAAAACAAAGGAAAACTAGTTATGAAGACTCCAATCCATACAAATATCTTCTAATTTCTTAAATAAATAAAGGTAAAGTAACTGCCCTGACTTTTATCCATTTTGTCTCTATTTGAAGAGAAAATTACTAGCTGGAAGCATCTCATGAATCAAACAAACCCCTACTCAATAGGGTATGCACATCAGTGTATCAGATACTGTTTATCTGAAAAGTTACCCTGACAGGTCCCTCTCAGCTGATCCTTCGATATCTGTTTGAAATCTTCCCCTTTTTGATCCTGTTCTGAAATCAGAAGCAAGTTGCCTCCAGCATTTGGAATTTAGCTGTCAAATCAATCTCCATAGAACACTCAGGGGGAAAAAAAAAATCATATCAGGTGCTGAAAAAATTTACATATCGGCCTCATGCACAACTGAAGGCAGACAAACCCCCTGCACATGACTTCTTCTACTCTCTCTTAATAATTACTAATGCTTCACATTCCTTTCTAGTGAAAAATTTAAGAAATTATTCCTCTAGTAAGACTTACTATCACTGGAGGTAGCTTATACAGATCAAAATAAACAACAATCATTTCATATACAGAAGTTTCACTCTTACTCTACCACTTGTTTTCTCCTCATTTGCTTTACATTTTGGTTTACACTTTTCACACTGAATTTATGGGGAAAGGAGTAAGGTGCTTTCGTATATTTGGAAACCAATCAGATTATAACAGCATTGATGCAATTAAATAATTAAAAATATAATGATCTTGTCTGAAGAGGTTTTTCAATATACCTCTTGGCACAATGATAGCAATTGAAAACTCTCCTAGACCATAGCCTACTTGGCACTTATTTATCAACTTGCTTCTATTGTGTTTATAAAGTGGTGCTAATGAAGGAAACCTCAAGGGGTTTTGGTGGGTTTTTTGGGTGTGGGGGACTAGTTCTGGCTGCAGACACTCTCCCTGCAGGAAGGAAAAGACTCCCATGGAATGATAAAGGACTCACTGTTGCACTACTACAGGAGATGAATTGCATTAACCCCTGCCCTTCCCCATTGTACTTGCTGCCCACTGAAAACAACAACAGAATTACTAAAATCCCACACTCTCTAATGGGATGGTAATAGGATTCAGAGGCCATTAGGGTAAAGGCAATCCATATTTTACAGTTTAATAAGCTCTTGCTGAAGATGCTGGATCCCTCTTCAAAGCCAACAATTACTGATTTAGTATTAACAAATCCTCAACTGTCAAGACTGCAGAATGCATTCAAGATGAAGTCAACAGCTTATGGTGACAGACTTTAAAAATGTGTGTAGAAAAATGAAATCACTTAAATTGAAATAATTTGTAATTTTACAGTGAAACTAGTTATTAGTGTCATTTCATATTCCTCTATATCCAGATCTCATGGTTACTCAAGTTTGCACATAATTCAGAGTTCTGTGGTGTTTGTTGTAGAAGCCAAGAACTTTTGTCCTGTTTTCTAAACATAGACCTCTTCTCACAAAGAAATAAAACACTCAACAAAGAACTATGGGACCAGCTGAGTAATAAAATCAAGTTCTCCACAATCACAGGTAATTGCATAGACAATTCTTTAACATTATGATTACCTGTGACTGGATTGCCTACTAGGCTGTAGAATCAAAAGAACCCACCATTTCCTAATAGCATGCCTTGAAACATAGGGTGAACAATACAAACTAACTATGCATGCTGTTTATTGTTATCAAAACCATTGGTTTATATACTTTTGAAATGCAAATGTTCTTTTAAAAAAAATCATCTTATCTCTGTTTTTGCTGTATCCAGTCATTTCCCATTCCCTTATGTAACTGACTGGGGATAGAAAGAACAATCAACTCTTTACATTTCCTGAAACCAAAGATACACCTTCATCATTAGTGCTGCTGGATCTAATCCCCACCTTTTCATTATTCTTTAGCTTACACTTCTTAAAAGGGGGAAAAAAAAATCCCAACGATAACAGATTCTTTTTAGAAATGATAATTCTGAAACTCAGTTTTGTCCTCATAAACATTAACAAAGTTCTCAGTTGGGTAGGTAAGAATCACTGTATCTAAAAAGATGGACCATTGCTGTTATAATTATTTGGTACCTAATCACACAAACAACAGGAAAGCAAAATAAAATATATCATTATAAACCAACTAAACCCAAGGGCCTGCCATCATTTCAAATTGAGGAAGACAGTTCTTCACCATCTACAAAGGTGATGTTTTCAAATAATCAGATATTGGAACTTCACACACCAGGCTGATCTTCAAAGTTTTATGTGCTGTTTATGTGGAGAACTATTAGATTTCATTAACATCAATGCATATTCACTATTTATCACAATGTATTAATAATGAATCCAAGTACATATTTTATGACCGCCACAATGTTATGTTAAAAACATAAATTTAATACAAACTGAGCTGGTAGTTTTCCTGTTTCTCCAAAAGTAGATACACTGAAGTTTGAGAACTCCTTCCACAACTTCATTTTGTCACATCTAATGCTTAAAGAAAGTTTTCAACACACTCAAACAATAGTGGGAAAAGGAAACCAGAGTGATTCCTGCAAACTTCACTCTGTTTAGCTCCCTATTAAAACAAGTTTTGTAAACTACTTTGAAAGATGCCTTCTACAATATCTAGGGAGATCACAGAGATTTTTGAAGCATAGCTTCCAGGCAAACTAACAAAAATAACCAGAAGGCAAGTAAAAAGGGAATTGACGATCTAACTAATTCCATGACAGGAATTGTCCTATCAATATTTTACAATGCAAAGCAGAACTACAACATGAGCAGAAGAAAGATGTCAAATACCACCCAAAAAGCCTCTGAAGGGAGAGGAACAGAGAGCATACAAACCCTTAATTTCTAGGGACTTTTATATATCTGTCAATCTATATATATGTGTGTGTGTATATATATATATATATATATATATATAAATTTAACATCTAATTCCACTTAAATCTAACCCCATTGTTTACAATACAACAATAAATATGTGAAATTGTGACTCAGCCTGACTTTGGAGTCAAGATTTCTTTCAAGTCTAGATAATGTACTGCTGGAGCATGTCCAGGCAAGGAAATGGAGCTGCAGAAGGGTCTGGAGAGTCAAAGAAGTGAGGGAGCTGGGGGTGTTTGACCTGGAGAAAAGGAAGCTCAGGGGAACCTTCTGGCTCTGCACAGCTCCCTGACAGGAGGGTGCAGCCAGGAGAGGGTCAGGCTCTGCTCCCAGGGAACCATCAACACGACAGGGAGAAATGGTCTCAAGCTGCACCAGGGGAGGTTTAGGATGGTGCTGCAGTCCCCATCCCTGGAGGTGCTCAGGAAACAACTGGGTGTGGCACTCAGTGCTCTGGTCTGGCTGTCACGGTGGGGATCAGTCATGACTCAGTGATCTTAGAGGTCTTTTGCAACCTAAATGATTCTGTCACTGTGTGAAAACAGTTTTTAAAAAGGAAACAGAACTTTCAACCACAAGTGATCTGTTAATGCAGACTTCATGTTAGAAGGTGGTGAACGAGGATGAAACAATTAATTTTGTAAGGCTGGCCATGGCTAACAGGGTAAACATGAGAAGAAAATGCTTTGCCCACACTGGAGCCTTGATTTGCTTTGCATTTGACACATGCTGTCTCAGAACACCATTTAAAATTTTATTTCAGTCATTCTACAAGATCCTCTCAGAAAAGGTAGCAAGGAGATGCAATATAATGAGATATAATACAATAATCATGGTTTGGATCTCTGTCAAGTTTCTCAGAACGCAAATGAGCATTTATCAGGAATTTGCCCAAAACAAACAATTTACACTCATTTCCGCAACACGACAGACATGATTCTCCTCCATTCAGCTCTTTGTTAACTCTGATTAATTACTTCACTTCCAAATTTCATTAGAAACGTATTCATCTTTTTCTAGGTTGCAACAACTGATATGCTGCATCTCAAAGCATAGATTATTAGAAAACTGAACATCTGTCCATTCCTTACATTCTACTGACCTCTAGAGACTGCATGTATATATGTATAGCACATATACATTATTTATGTCCATGCACACACACCAGAGCAATAGTACAATAGGTTGACTTTGAGAGAAATCTGCATTCAGTATCTGATGTTACAGTTTTGACTTTAATCCCACTCTGTTCTCAGAAATGTTTTCTTTCCTGCAGAAATCTCTTGCTATTTTTCTCCCCCCTCTTCTCTTTGTGTCCTTCCAACACAAACACCGCACCTTATCAGTTATGTACAGAATTAGGCTACAACTATGAATATCAATACAAACACTGAGATAAACCAGGTTTCATTTTGCATTAATATCTGCTGGGGAGGGATTGCTACAGGTCAGACACACCAAATTACTGGAAAATAGACATTATTGTGTGTGGGGAGAGGAGACCAGTCTCTCCCAGCTCAGTACAGCCCTTGTTCCCCCACCAAACGATAACATCTTGCAGCAGATTCCTTGTCTCCATTCTGCTGCCAGGGAAAAAAAACCCTACAAAAGCCTGTGTTGGGTTTGACATTTAGACCAAACAGAAAGGACTGAAGGAGTTGAATTTGTCAACTAAAATCTATTCAAAATAGACATTAATCCAGTAACAAAGAGAAATGAGGAGAACAGAAGAGACTATGTTCTTCCCTAACAATGTTAGAATAAGTGACACCATTAAGAGCCATTACTTGGTGGTACTGTGTGATCAAGTACAAGAGGCATTACCACAAATGTATACAAAATTAACAGGTGACAATTCAAAGGCACAGTCTCCAACTGAAAATACTTAGTATTCTGTTCCATAACAAAATTCCTAGCAAACATATATTGGGTTTTCCCTATAAAACATTGGAAGCGTTAGAAGGCCCACATATATGACACTTGCATATGATTTTATTCCTGAAATCCCACAGACGGTGGTAAGTTTAGGAGAACAATCTGAAGACAATGTCCTACTTCAAAAGAGCTTTCTCTAAAAAGCTTTTTTGCCTTTTAAAAATAATTTATTTTTGAGGGCAGAGAGATAAAGCCCTCAAATGCAGTGTTTTACCATGTTATAATCATATTTCATGTGATAAAAGAATACAAATTTTATTTGATTTGGAATCAGCTATGAGCTACAGGATGAATTTTATTAAATCATAATAAGCTATAGATAGCAACTGAGCTCCATATCTTCAAAAATCGCATGCATACACTAAGAACTGTGTAAATATAAATTTATTCTAAATATATTCTACTAAATATATTCTACACAATACATCCTATACTTTGAGTTACTGCATCATTAATGAGGAAAACATACACAACCATAGCCTCCTGTAGAAGATTGTTAAGATGACTTCATTGTCATATCCTATTTCTAGTTTTTAAATTACTTTTCATATTTTTTTACCTATTTTAATGATACTATCACAGTCTCTGATATAGATGCAAGCCTCACAAATAAGTCATTAAATTACTATTATCTGCAGTACATTTTCCTATGTACACATCCCAGCTTGATATGTCAATAACTTACTGCAGATTCCTAGACATATATTCCTCCTCAGTTCAGATAACATGAGACTAGGTATTTTTAAATATCAAATGGGCTTAAATTAAAATACACAGATTCAGATTTTTGACGTTGTTTATACATAAATAAGCATCCAGAGATAAACCTAGAAATACACTATTGCTGCTACTGAGAAATATGGCACTGAACTCAATTGTGGCCAGAATTATTGACCCTGTGCAGCTACTCTGAGCTTTCAGGAGTGTTCTCCTAAATAAAAATCTAGTATACAAGTATGCTTGCTTTTCTCTTCATGACTTTGAGAACTGAGAAATACAAAGATAAAAGTTTATTCCTTAGGGCTATATTGTGTCATAAGCCTTTAAACTGAATTTGCCAATGTTTTCAACAGGGAATTCTCTTTAGAAACTGGTGACATATTACAATCTTTTAAACTAAATTATGTACCATTTCATTGAATTGACATGTCTGAGAGTGAGGAAGGTACAAGAACATAATTCTGGTGATGTTCTCACTGGAAACAGTCAGGCTTATTTTTCTGAATGACGCAGAATTTTAAAAATGTAAAAGTGCTCACGAACTTTTAGCCATGGCCAACTGAGACACACATTTACTGGCCATGGCTAATGGTCCCTAAAACAAAACTCCCTTAGGAGTTACTAAGTTTGAAAACAAAAACTACAATGCCCATTCAATAAATACATACAGCATTACATTTCCTAAACTATACTCATGAAATGCAGAAAGATTTCACTTCCTCTGCATATCAAGTACACAGAGTTTTCTGAAGGTTAAGGAATTACCTTAGTATGTACACAGCTGTGTGCATGCAAAAATTGAGCAATAAATTAAAGAAGCAGAACATTAAGGAAATCCCTATTAGCAATAGCAAATCTATATTGGAAATAAAACCCCAACCAAATAAACAACAACAACAAAGCCCCAATCAACCTAAAGCTTCTCAGATTAAAGACACTTTGGCACACACATCTGCAAAAAGCCATAAAAATACTAAATCTAAGCCACAATAAGTAAGTAGCATACAATACTAATTACATGACAGATGACTGCAGAGATCTGCCACACATTTATCTATGTGCATTTTTTTTCCCAATTATAAGCCAAAGTTGAAATTTTCTTACACATTAAGTAGCAAACAGAATAAAAGCATGCTCCTATGTATTATAAAATTCAGTCAAACATAGTAATTTTAATTCTAAAAAGTGAAATCTCTTCCCTAAAAGGTCTTCAAATAATTCTTGCTTGTCTTTTTTAATTTAAGGTACAAACAGGTACAAACCAGTTGCACACAGAGAGATCATATTTTTAGCATGACTAGCCTAAGTTTTGCATGTTTATCCTGCTCTACATGAAAAGCTAGGATTAAAGAAACACAAGACACATAAGTGTTTTGAATTTGAAATCAGTTACGCTTGATGATCATCTCCAAAAATAAATATTCCCACAGATAGAGGTCAGTGGTTGCCTGAAATTGCATCAGTTAGTGCCTGTATATAAAATCCTTCACTCCTTTGGGACTGCTTTATCATTTTATCAGATTAATTAAAACAGTAGTTTTAGTATAGAACAGCACAGTTTACTATTCACACATTTGCCATTAGGTGCTTACAATTTATTGATTTGAGACTCATCATAGGGCTTCTCTAAGAATTTAATCACATAAGATAGTAACTCACAATTGTTAAAAAAGTACACATAAAATAACGTAGAAATTAAGAGGGCTTTTTTTGTCTTTTAAGTGTTGATTTGATAAGCTCTTGCTGTTCTCAAAGGAAAACAATTTCACTGCACAAGAACTCTAATTTTGAGGTGGCATGCATTTATTTTCTTAATTTATAATTAAATAGCTGTATTTTGTGGCTCTATTTTAAAAAAAAAAAAAAACAAAAAACAAAAAAACAAAAAAAGACCAACAAAAAACCCCCTAACTTTTAGGGATATTCTTTCAGCCCTTCCTTTAAGAAAACTCAGATTAAATAATGTTAATAATAATGATAAAATTTGAAGAGGTAAGTAAAAAACTAAAAACCTTAAAAAAAGACACATGGTTGTATCTACATGTGCCTCATTTCAGCATGTGTCTCTTCAGGTTTTTAGATGGAACAGCACCTACAATAATGATGTAAAAATTATTGATCTCATATTGTGGAACCACCAACAGCCTTGAGGTTTTTCTTTGGTTTTTATAGTCTCACTGCATTTCTTTCTCTAGATGAAGTAATTTTAACTTTGCTCTCCAGCAACATCTACTGGAACATCAGTAAAATGCGGCTATTTCTATTAATCACCCATTTAACATCTAGTAGGGCAGAGTTAGCAAATGCCAAAAGCAGAGATAAATGCTCTGCAATTCAGATCCTGCATTCTGGGCTCAAGCACATCAAGGTGGCTCAGCTTCAACCTTCCACTTTTCTGCCATTTCATAAGGACCAAAGTCTTCATGACTAATTCCTACCAGAATTCATCTACTATTTATACTCAGATATACTTTATTTAAGTCACATATAAAATATCATTTAAAGCACCACATTACATCCAGGACTTCAATTTTTTTTTCAGAGAAGTTCTTCCTAATTTTGGTTTGACCCAACATGTGCCTAAGCAGAACTGAAGCATAAAAGAACTTGGAAGAACACATAGAAACATTTTGAAAGGTGAAACAGAGCTGGAGTGACAATTCCAATGTCAAAAAAAAAAAAAAAAAAAAAAAAAGTTCAAAAAAACCATAGTAAAAAAAAAAAAAAGAAGTTCAGCAAAACCATAGTTAAAAAGTAAAAATATACACAGCAAAACAGTGAAATATTTGCAAGTTCTGATTTCAAGCCTTCAGGAAAAAAAAAAAAATCTGTCCCTTTTTATGAGGATGAAAGTGCATGATTAACTACCACTGAAGGAAGGAGCAGGGCTTGAAGTACCTTCCACCAAGGGAGACTGTTTCTTCCCTGGGGTCTGAGTCCCTCTGAGCTGTGGTGCCTCGTCACTCCTGCCTCGTACAGCCAGCCCAGCTGGGATGGCGAGGCACGGGCACTGCGCACTCGGGGGGCTGCAGGCAGCACCCAGCCTTTTGGGGGAACTTGCATCAAGACCAAAGTTCTCAAGTAAACAGATTCATTTCACTCTGCAGGGTGCTCATCTGTAGGTCTGCACCACGACATTGTGCCTACCCAACGATGTTTACTCGATGACAGCTTACGAAGTTAGCTTCTCCCAGCTCTGCTCAGAGCCAGCCAGCAAGTGCTCCACTTTACAAATAACTCTGATCACTACAACAGTATTTGCTTTCTTCCCGAGCCCTAATAATGGTCTAATTCTCCTTGACTGCTTGTTCACTCTTCAGTGTGATAATGAAATTCAGAATATCACTGCTGCTCAGAATCCCTTCTTCCTATTTTGAGTCAGTTTGCTGATACAGAGAGCAACTGTAAAATGCAGGGAGAGAAAAAATGCACTAAAGCCAGTGACGAACAGAAACAGGCATCCCAACAGTTAAATATTCCAGCTGTGAATAAAAAGCACTTACTAAAATTATTTTTACCTTTTGAATCCCTATAAAACCTTAATGTATTTTTATAGAGAATGAAAGGGCACGTTTCCCAAAACCACAAACGCTTTAGGCTATAGAGTTTTATATTATCACAAGACTTAAGTTCATAGGCTTTGCCTGATAAATTAGCTCCTCTCAATAACTGTTAAACAGAAAGCCCTTTATTGTGATCCAAGTGCACTTGTGGACAGCACTTTCAGAGTTAACTCCATTTGACAACTGACATAAATCCATTATTCTAATTTGGTGATTGCTTTACTAAACACAAATGCATTTTATGAGTTTTAGTCACGTATTTCATTCAGGATGCTACTTAATCTCAATTTCCAAAACATAAACACGAAATAGGTTTTACAGTATGTCTAAAAGGGTATAGTTATTCATCCGACAAAATGAGCAAACAGCAAACAAACCCCATTCACCTAGACCTAAACTCAATGCTAGATTTTACCCTACACAATAAATAGTAAATAGGTAAATTATTTTTTTTTTAAATTGAGCTGTTGCAATCAAATTGCAGAATGCAAGCTCCCTGAGGGTTCTAAGACTCTAAAGCTTTTCTTACACTGAGATTTCAGCACTGAATTTAACCTTAAGCGAAGTCCAGCTTTCACAAAAGCTGGCTCTCTGATTTATTTTGATACACAGAGAAAAGGGGGGAAAAAACAAGCAGTCATTGTGAATACAGTGTCCCCGGAACCCCATCTCTAATTCAATTTATAGCACAGACTTTACATCTTAAACAAAAGGAATCTGATACAACACCGATGCTGCCTCTTGCTGCAGTTGCCTGCCTCAGTTACAGAACGCTGAAATCCACCGCTCCGACCGAGCACTCCATAAAACATTGGGATTCAGACACTTCTTACCTGCCTCAGTTGAAGGCTTCCTTCCCTTGTTAGCAGTATGAAGCATCCTCCAGCCTTCCCAATCCTTAGCACCGGCCTCGAATTGCACAGCCAAGTCCCTTTTTTGCAAGAAAACGCTTATTGAAAGTGATTAGTTTTTGTTGTCCCTTTTAAGTCCCTCCTGCGGGAAAAAGCCGGGGAGCGATGTGACGCCACCTTTTAATCTTTCGCGAGAGTGAAAAGGCAGAAAAGGAGCGCTCGATCAAACTGAGCCTCACACATGACTAAAACTCGGCAGAGAGGCTGCGAGCTCTGGCTGAAGCACCACTAGGCGTGAGTGTAAGAACAGAGAAGAGGGGAGAGTCAATGAAATGTGACAACGTATGTGCATCAAAGACGGGGAAGAGGGAGAGAACAATGAGAGAGAGATCGCGACAGCAGCGAGGGAAGGAGGAAGAATGAGAATGGGAGGCAGAATAAGCTGGAAGAAAAGAGGAGAGTTTTGAAGCAAAGAATTCGCAGAATAAAGCCAAAGTGTCTGGCAGCTTCTGTTTTTATCTCAGTGAGCATGACATACTGCCTCTCTCGTTTAGCAACACATTCTTGTCTCTTCCAGGTTTGAAAACTGAGATAATCACAGTGTGTGCCTGTTTGCGCCTGACTGGCACACTTGTGTGCCGTGTACCTGAGATGCCCCCCAACCATCTCCTGGAGATGCATTTCTATGCAATTCAGTTCATATATTCATTAGGAGAGACACCTCCCCCTGCCCCCCAAAAAACAGGAGCTGCTAATTTCTCCATTAGTTTACAATATAGTTTAACTGGCAGATGGAATTCTACTTATAACTACTAACAAACTGCCACTGATAAACAAATGACGGAACAAATGTTTAATGTTGATAACTGAGTTATCATAGCAACAAAACATATTAGCGTTGATAAATCTGTTCTTAAAAAGGTATTACAGACACTTTATTTCATTTATCCTGGAATTTCCAGATGAAGTTGCTCTAAAGTGGTGGGAGAAGAAGGAACTTGACCCAGAACTAACATTTTTAAAGGAATGCATCAGACATACGTTCTTATTTCCAGTGTTTTTAAAAAATCAATAACAAGCTAAAGCCCAAATTTCAAATTTAATTTTTAATTCCCATTAGAAAAAATCCACACATTTTGTCCTCATACAAGTAGGGTTCATTTTCATGCAAGATGGGGGTAGGATGTGTGTGGATTGTTTGGGTCTTTGGTTGGTTGCAGGTGTTTTTCCTAACTACAACACATAACATCAGGGCAGCTTCTGTGATTTGCTGTGTTCATACCATCTACCTTAACATGGTCAAGGCAAATGGGCTTTATGCCAACTGGCAAATGGTCATCTGGCCCAAAGCACACAAAGTCCTTGTCTGCAGAACTGACACAAGCCCACAACCAGACTCAGATTTACATGGAGCCAACATGAAATAGGAAGAAACCTTAAAAAATATATATTTTCTTTGTGCAGCACCCTATTTGGGCTATTGGATCCTATCACATCAACTGCATTAGGGAAAAGGAAAGAATGTCAAAAATCTGGATCTGGACTGTGCAGGAGAGGGCTGTGGTAGCTCATGCAAGCCACACAGTGCTACATTTTGGCATCTGGGTCTGAAGGTACTCAGGCAGCCTAAAGAAATGTTTCAACTGCTTTAAATATCTTGGTATCCTCTTCTGTAAGGGTTTTCCAGTTCCACAGAGGAGGTTATAAAGATGAGTTTACAAATGATTATTAGGGAATCAAGGGTCACTTTCAATCCCAGGTAATTCTATATCATTATTATACCACAAAACTTGTAAGAATTGATGTTTTTCTATGAATGTTTGCCTCCAGAATCTCACCAAAAACCATCACAGTAAGCTCTGGACAGATAGAATCCAGCTTTCATATCTGTATAGCAACAGATATGCAACTTGCAAAACAACTCTTTAAACCTGCAAACCCTAACCTATTGATAATTTTGTGATGGCTCCAGTATTTCACCTCTTATTTATGTCCCCTGGGGACTGGGAATCCACTGACTTAAAAATGGATCTATTGAAATCAGATTCTCACTAACCTTCTTAAGCAGCTTTATTCATGTGAACTTAAAGGTACCATAAGGACAAAAATATGAATGAGAACAATGGGCTTTTAAATCTCTCTGGATGTGTATCAATGCACCACTAGCTGATCCAACACAGGAGCAGTTTGTGTGATGGATCAAGAATTCCTTCATGCTCTGCTGCAGTAAGGAGTCCAACAGATTCCTTACAACTGTTTTAAAGGTCTCCTATTTTATGGAAATTAACACCACCTGAAATTTCAGGGGGACAGAAAGATGAGGGAGAACTAGAGATGCATGAGTTTAGTTATTGCGTTTTTTTTTTCCCCAGAGTATTATTACTAAATACTCTAAAGGAACTGCCTCACTACCTTTTGAAAAGAAAACAAGTAAAAATAAGTCCCAAGTGCTGTAAGAAGCTCCTCTGCCTACACTTAAAATGAGTAACAGGAACAATTAGGGGAGAAATCTTTCCTGTTTCCCATTCATTTTGTATTTTCTCACTCTTACTTGTAAATTGCTTTTCTCATGCAAGTCTTGATAAGAAGTTTCCACATCTCCTACAATGTACTAGATTATATCCATGACAACAACTTTCAGGAAATGTAAACACATACTTAGGTACTTCTAGAAGTATTTTTTCATTCTCACAGGCCTATCTACAAATTCACAATGGAATCAAATGGCTGCATTTGCATCCAAGGTCAACAAAACACTTGAAAACATGCATGCAGCTCGTTTGTTTTCATGAAAGGCATAAGACTGTGTGGCTAGAACCAAGCATGAGCTTATACATTAGAACTGAAGCATTGCTTTCTGTAAGAACTGACCTTGTGTTAGAACTAAAAGTGTTTGGACACTGAACTGCTTGACTCCTTATATCTCCAGTGAGCAAGGCAAGTCATTCTCCTATGGAAGTTACTCTATAAATCAGCCAAATTTCCATAGGACAGACGAGGCTTTGAGGAACATGAATGAGAAAATTCTGCTTTACTGCTGCTAAATGTGCTTTCACTTAAGCTTCCTCAAGCAGTACTGCAGAAGCAGACCAGCATCACACCATTACAAAATAACTACACACTGAAACGTACTAGCAATGCCATTTTGTGCAGAGATATAAATAGCTGATTTCCAGACCTTTTCTTACACTTTCACCATTACAGAGAAAATAACTAAACCAGAGCTTTCCCCTCAATCTTACCTGAGGAAGCCAAGTTTAAGTTTAATCACAGAAAACCTCTTGATACCATACTTGTCTACTCTACTAGAAATCTGGATTATTCTCCTGTGTGTTTTAGTCCACATGCAAACACATCCTCAGTGACCTCAAACTTCTGGAGGAACAGAACAATTTTAGAACATTCACCACACTGCTGTGTTTCAATGATCCCAAATCCAGCCCCATCCCCTACAACCCTCCCTCAGGAAAACACAGGGCCTTGGAGAACAAGGAGCATCACACAGCACATGATGGGGAAACAAAGTGGCAAATGACAGGGAAAGCACCCACACCTATCACAGGGACTTCTGGCCAGAAACACTCATTGACTGCAAGTCCTTGGCAGTGGCAGGACCAGAGCTTTATGCAGAAGGGCCAATGACCACTTTCTCTTAGCAATATCCTTCAGTATTTTGCATCTAGCAAAGACTTTCTTTGCCAATTATCTAGTTGGGTGACACAAACACAGCATTAGTTTTTCCAGCCTTTTGGTTTTGTTTCCTCTGTTTCAGACCTGAAGACAGACTGTTTCTGAGAGCATATGGTTTTTTTTTTTTTTTTCAGTTACATCTGTTGGTTTAATAAAACGTAGCACCTTCATCTCCCAAAACCCTGTTTCAATAATACCTTTGGATCTCTAACACCACAAGCACTATAAAATTATAAGGGCACAGTGTGGCCCTTCATCTCTCCCCAGCCTCCATTCCCTAGAATGGATCTGTTCACTGCTCAGAGGGGATACAGGAGGAGCACAAGGGCTAGAAGGAAGGCAGAGCATACAAGAAAGTCCCTTCTGTCTTAAATTGCCTAAACTTAACTTCCCAGCACCCAATTTACAATGAGAAATGCAGCTGGTGTGGTAAAAGAAGCATCAGGATCAGACATAATTTTAGTGGTGAGAAGCACAAAATAAAGACCTTGTACCAGCCTAAGCTACAACATCCTGGAAGGGTGAAGAAAAACTGTGATGCCATTGCTGGTATGAATAATAAAACCACTTAAATGCTGCTTTTTGAGCATAACTGAATACATGTGATAGCATCATTATAAATTAAAACTGTTTATGACCTCCATTTGGTCCAAACAGTACAACCTTACTCACTATATGCATGGTTGAACAAATTGATCTACAGCTGCCTGTGTTACATGATAGAAGGGATAGCCAAGTATTCTGAAAAGGAAAGAAAAAGAAAACCCCAGCAAAAGCAGCTTGTAATGACTCATGCAGATTTCTTAATGGCTACTGAAAATAATCTTTGATTCCTATCATTGTCAACTCAGTAAGTGATAATAATGAATACCTAAGTTATTATTTTATTTACATAGTTAATTTCTAGTTTTCTCTATTCCATAAAAATAAGTGTTAATATGTTTTGAAACCAATCATTTAATGAATGAATGGAAATCAGTGCTTCTATAAATTCTGCTAAAGTACTAAAATAGGAGATAATCAGTATGTTCTTGACTATTTGGGTACAAAATTTTCAAAGGACATGTAATTCCACCCCACCCTTGTATTTATTTGTAAAACCATAGAGGAATACGCATTAAAATGACATTTCAAGAGTCAGACTTCTGTGGCACCAACTTATTGTCTGCTTCATACATTTCCATTTAGAATTCTTCTCCAATTACAGTCACATGCTGAGGCCTTTCAAGAATCCTCAGTACCTCAAACAATTCCTGAAGTATCTCCTACAGAAGATTTACATTTTTTAAACCAGCAGTCAACCGATTACTTTCATCTGTGCCTAAAAGGCAGCCAGTTCAGGTGAACCTCCTGTGCCTCAATTAGCATTAGGGATGGAAAGAATAATTTACCTACAAGGTTCAGGTGTGCCTAATTTCTTCCTTCCACAGGCTGAGAGCTCCTCCATGCTCTGTAGGCACGTTCTGCTTGCAAAGACAAAGGCTGGCTTCCAGGAGAGCACTGTGAGGCTCCTAAAGCATGTTCTTCACAACTAGGTAATGTTAATGAAATACAAATCTACACTGAGACAACAGAGCACACAGCTTCACTGAGTGCACAATTTATGGCAGAGTACAGGGCAACACACTGAGAAACTGAACAAAGCCTAGTTTTACTGCCCAGTCCCCTGAATTAATATGCAACATTCATACCTTAAGTATACCCTTGAGCACTCTCTGAGCCACAGCTTTGAAGATGTGTTGGTTTCCTATGCACTAACTTGACCTATATTCAGGCTGACTTCTATTCTGAGATTATTTCTGCTGTGAATTCAATTCCAGCCTCTACAGACACTGCTTTGCTACACCTATGATACAGATAGCAAAAAGCAGAAGGATGTCAACAAATTAAAAGGCCACTGCTGTCATTGCCTAACAACCAGGGTAATCAAAAAACTCTTCTTTTTTTGTGAGCTGATCTTGACACAAGCACATTTCCTTGAAAATGTGGAAGCTCAGAACCAAATCTATAAACCTTTTAAAATTGTTTGCTTTTATGTCAGGATCCAAAGACCTGCTGCCCTGCTGGAGCCAAGTTTTATCTATGCCATGAGCCGAGGATGCCAAAAAACTGCAAGAGATGACCAAAAAATGGAGGCAAAAAAAAAAACTTTTTTATTTTCAGAATGAATATTTTATTAATGAAAAACTTCTGCTTTTCAGAGTAAAGTTACAAGATGAAAACAGAAAAATGGCTCTCTTACACAGGACAACAGAGAGGAAGTGAAAAACAGCAACAAAGGTCTTACATTTTTCAAACTTGCTCCTGTTTACTTGTGTCCTGATCCACAATTTTTGTACCAGAACTCCACTTTTCCACTATATTTATACCATAGAAGTCTTACAGAATTAGGTCTACACCCTATTCGTAACATCTGACAATTCATTAACTGCTTCAAGTTGTTTCATGTAATGATAAAGAGGACTTGTATACCATGACAGAACACCTAAAATTCCACTTATCTCAGAAACCAAAACCTACTCACCACACGAGTCAAGAACTTCTTTTATTAAACACCTTCATGCTGCACCTAGACTATGACTCAAGCCAATGAGTTGACAAGAAAAAGGGGAGGCAGGTTGAGAAAAGTTTGGTTTGCTGTAGCACATGGAGGAAAATTCCACCAACAAGGGTTGACATGGCATTAAAAGCACCCTTAATTTGGCATTTCCTCAGCTCTCATCAGACATAGGATACTGGTTTTGACAAACTTGTAGTATGAACCACAAAAGCTGTTCCTGCCTTTATCCCTGTCATACCACTAAGAAAGTGCAAGCTGAAGCAAAAGGAAATAAAATTGGTAAATTTGAAGTGCTGATTAAAATGTTGAGAACAGCAAGAGCTTGAAATGATTGACTCTTGAGAACTTTAAGACATAATATTTTAAGTAATTTTTTTTTAAATTACAAATGTTCAAAAAAGCATATGCATATTAAAATGCTATAAAAAGTGAGTATGACATTACATTACAGATGATTAAAATGTAAAAAAAATAAATAAATGCACATTTTAGGTCTGGTTTTATGATAACTGTTTCACAGTTCTGAAATGCAACCAGATCAGATTATAAATAGCAAGATCTGGCTTTTTAGATACATTCATTCTCTTAAAGTTATCGATAATAAGTAACATACCATATTTAA